>JAJOZX010012669.1:0-109317 GCA_023014485.1 Bathynomus jamesi
AACTCGTGTATCTTCAATATTCTGTAGCCATGGCGAACAGCTAGATCCAGCTCTGGACTTGTATATACACCTCTGATCTTACGCTGGTTGGCTGTATGATTACATTCCCCATTGTTCTCCTCTGCGCACTTCACGCACAAGGGAAACATGAGCTTGTGATCGATAACGACGGGTAAGATCGGCATTCATAAATCGCGTGGGGAGAGCACATCTACGAAAGAAAGGCCGAAATAGTACCCGTTCAAATTTGTTGAGAACACCTCGATGGTGGGCAGAGCAGGTCCCACCAGTTTCTCAGGTGCACCCACGGGGTACGGATTGGTCTTCACGTAGGGATATAAAGAACAGAAGTCGTAGTAATGGAGTTTCACGCCCTCCGTAGGCGGAAAGTATAGCTTGAACGGATTTGTACGCCCTCCAAACAAGCTATCACCGCATTTGAGAGGATCCAGCACTATTAAACATTTGATCGTGTTTATTTCTTCACGGTACTGTCCATCTGTTTCCATCGGTGCATCATACTCATGCTCCCACAAGACTTT
The DNA here is from genome assembly GCA_023014485.1 of Bathynomus jamesi. NCBI lineage: Eukaryota > Metazoa > Arthropoda > Malacostraca > Isopoda > Cirolanidae > Bathynomus > Bathynomus jamesi. The sequence continues at coordinate 543 of JAJOZX010012669.1, forward strand.
GTGAGTGAACTGGGGTCCTATAAGTTGGTCGCGGGTGTGGGTGCACGCAAGACGTCGAGGAGATCTACCGTGGATATCCTACGATTCCACACTCAGAACGGGGGCATCCGTGCCACAGCAACCGTTAAAGAGTACACAGTCTTTCTCACCAGTGGCACGGTTTTCACTTAGACCACAACCCAAAAAACACGCCCATTAACCTAATGGGTACTTCACCCGTGTTGCGGGCATGCTTATGTATACACACCTGTTGCTGCTGTAGGTGTATGAGCCAGTAAATAGCCTTGTGCCCATAACTGCGGGGATTGTTTCTGTGGATAACGGCTAAGGTGTCTTTAGGCATGAAGTTATTCTTGAACACCGTAAAACATAATGAGGGGATGGTGGTTGCGACTTGCAACGGATCGCATTTGAAACGGCCTATGTAACTTTATTGCATATTCCATGTAATATAATAAAAGAACTCACAACATAATCGTTATAATACTTGTACATATATTACTGCTTATTGCTTAGAATAAACCGAAGTTGCAGTTTGTTTTTGTTTCTGCAGGCAGCATACATTTCCTGCATAACTTTGATTGCACGTTCTGCACACTGATTACTTCTTGGTATCTTGAGTGGGGATGGCTCCTGCTTCCAGTGATTTTCCAATGAGTTCAATGCTTTTTTGTAAGGTTTCAATATTTCTGACAAGTTCTTGAAGTCATTTTCATTGTACATCTGATTAGTAAACCAATATTCTGCCCAGTTGTATGAAATGACTGCATACCTTCTCCAAAGTCTTCCTTGTTGTAGGTATAAGAATAAATGCAAGGATAGCTAGAATGGCTCTTGAATGCCACCTCGCATTGCTGATGTTTGGAATTTTCTGAAAGTTAATCAAAGGAAAATTCCCTTTTTCTTCAAAGAATCTAAACACCCGTGTTAGATGGTACAAAAACTTATCATCTCTCCATCCTGATTTCTCGAGGACCTCTTCTGTTCCATTAACAAACTGTGCCTTTAGTTCCTCATAATTCTTCACCAGTTGGGATACAAATGGATATTCGATGTTTGGAGAACTGGTGTAGCACCAAGATCTTCGTCATTACCAAACGGAGAATCCTGTCCAGAATGTGATGCTGACAACTGATAAATTGTGGTTTGCAGATACCCTTCTCTGAGAACATTCGTTACAATTTGACAACAACAACCACTCTTTTTCCCAGTGTTAACACTTGTTGTATCAGCAACGATCATCTTTATTGCATTCCATAAGGTGTATTCATCAATAACTTTTGCAATTCCTTCAGCAATAGTTTCAGCCTTGCCATCTTTCAGACGCAATGCATCCAATTTTACTTCGGTTCTTTCATTTTTAAGTACCACTACTTGATACTCATTTTCCTCAATGCGCTTTCCATCAAAATGTAAAGACCACTCTTCCATCTGTAAATTTTCAATCATTTCCTCCTTCAATTTAGCAGCCTCTTTGTATGCTGACTTGTAAATTGTTGCTTGACCTGGTGTTGGAATGTCAATACCATCAAGTGACAACTGTTTCCATATTTTAGCGGCTTTACTTGTTGATACTCCTGTGGATGTCACCAAGTTGGTTGCAACTTTACTTTTGTTATGTCTTCTGGTTGGTGGAATAATACTCTCATCATCTTCATGCTCGCTCTCTTCAGATTCAGTACCACTACCACCAGATACATGATTGTAAGATGTTGATGCTGATTCAGCAGGCAATTTTCGTCTCTTTGAAGGGTGAATCGTTTCTTCACTTGCAACTTGACCTGTAGAGTACCCCACTTCTCCTTTGCTTTCCACTTGAAGGTGGTACAGTCGTTGTCTTCCGAGGATAACCATTGGCCATTTACTTTAGTGATATCAAAAGTTCATTCAGGGCATCATATTTTCCCCTCCTGACACATTCATCATAAGTCTTCATCACCTTGTCAAGCTTTGCTCGTATTACTTGATCTGACACATGCGGAAAATTCATTTATTCTTCCATAATTTTGTAACTTATTTGGAAATTTCCACTATTCGCTCCTTTCTTCCTTTGATTTCTGTTCAAGAAACTGGTACCGTCCAATGATTTGGATTTGGAGTGGCATTCTGCATTTTTCTTCTAGTGAAGATTCTTCTAAAGGCACACTTCCTCTTTTATGTGACTGCTGGAATCTCACCAGATTATTGGTCCAGATATCCTTGTTCTTCTGTATGGTAGTATCACTTTTCTTGTGACATTATATTGCTTCTGAAACAGATATAAAAAGGTATTAAGTTGATTTGTTTGTTTGTTTATATATATATATATTATAATATATTAATATAATATATAGAAATAATATAATAATTAGAGGGCGGATTTTTAGGTGAAAAAATATGACCAAATATTTATTTTTTTAGGTGATAAAATTTTGGAAAATATTTTTAGAACATCCATAGAACGTCTCACGAAAATATTTATCACCAAATATTTTGGGCTCTATATATTTTTGAGTTTGACTCCCCTCTACAAAACATTCTGGATACGCTTTTGTTTACGTGTTAAAATGGAAGAAAAATTCAACAAATTATTATGGTTAATAAATTTAAAAAATGTTCTGGAATGTTCAAGAGTGCAGAAGCGAATTTCACATTTCGCTACGTTTTTTAATTAAGCGAACATATTACAAATAATAAAAGCTTACCTGAAGTTGAGTTGAACTGAACAGTTGAGTAACTATTGCGCAATACTGGACACAAGTGATTCTGTTGATTTCATTTCGTGCTTTTATACAATTTGCGAGTGCATGAAGAACAATGTCGTGTGTTCTAGAATTTTCTTGTATTTGTGGATTGATATTAGTCATCGAATTTGAGCACCGGAGTGATTTTTCGGGCGATCTCACGATATATTAGCGTACTGAAAAATTCGAAAATATTTTTTAGGTTAAAACCTAAAAGTCCGCCCTCTAATAATAATTTATTTATATACTTATGAGTAGTAACGTAAATATATGGTTATGGTGATTCAAACTTTTGATTTGGGGGGTGACCTTTTTTATGATACAGGAGATCTTTTATTTGAAAAAAAGTCTAAAAGTTATAACCCTAATGTACATCCTTCTAAAGGCCTGGAAACATACTCTAAGCACGCGCACATCATTCACGCAATAACGCTCACATTCATCAGCTATATTATAAGGATTACTTTCATTAAAACTGTTGTAGTATCGATCAAAATCTTCATGTTCATCTGTACTCATACATTCATAGTTAAAGTAATGTTTGGGTGGAGGTAGTCCTACCTAATTTAAAGTTTCGCTAGTGAGGAACGTGTAAGGGAAATATCCTTTTGAAACTTCAGCGGCTACTCCCATCACCTTGGGTAGTTTTGCTAATTTACAAGGTGTGAATAATAGTGTTTAAACTGTACATTACCTCTTATTTGCATCTGTATTAGTTTGTTGCCTCAGATGACTCGTGCTCATCCCTATGAAGGAACTGTGTGTCAAATTTTGCCCCGTTATGGGCGAGAATATAGTCTTTTTTTTTTAACTTGTCCGCTAACCTGACAATATAGGACACAGAGTTTCACAGGGCTATCGTGGGCATTCGTTTTAAAAACGTTTGCCTTTACCACATTTGTGACACTCATCACACTCGATCTCCATACACACATCACAGATAGTCTGGCTTACAAGTAAATGTGGAATAACCTCTTTGGTTTTCAGCATTCGTATATGTTTCGATATCGTAGTACACATTATACAAGGGCTATTTTTAGGCTTGGCATCTTTCATATAGCATACATGCTTTACTCCATCCGCCTTATATTTCTCATGGCACGTAGAACAGTGAATTTCATCACATTTATGCTTGAAATTCCCCAAATTATCCATCATATGAAACATACCACATTCACAGATTCTCATTTTCCTGCACGTGCCAATTGATTTATGGAGCTCAAAACAGTTATTATTGAAAAATGTGCGTCTACACACATCACAATCCCTTTTCTCAGCTTCCAACTACACAGCTTTCACATTTGGAGCTTTTACACTGCTCACATACCATGTGGCATTTTTTACAATGTTTCACTATATCATCCGCAAACTCGATACATCCCTTACACAAATCATGATGTCGCCCATATTTTCGACTTTTATCCTCGCGTAAAGGCCCCTTATATTACGGATGTGTAGATATGTTGTTCCTGACAGCCCTAAAATAAGTAGGGGTCTTGTACGATCTCTCACACTGCTTTTAAAAACATACACAGTCCTACGACGATCATTCATTCCAAATACAACTGTACGAGCATTCATTTCCTGTTCTACCCTTCTCAGCTCTTCAGGACCCATATTACAGTCAAATTCAAGTTTACAGTCTACAGCTAGTTTACGGGCACGCTCCACTACCGTAGGCAACCAAATGTTTTTGACCCGTGTATTTAGTACAGTAAACATACGGGCCAAGACTACTGCTATAAAGCCGCAACCAAGATCGGCGTTTATATGCCGTCTATAAATAGCCTGAGAATTGAAGTTAAGAGTATAAGGTGGCACTATGACCCGCAACACGGAATACACGGTCAATATTTACCGTGAAGTTGTCCATATTGAAGGCTATACTACTTTGAGAGGCCTGCATTATACGGCCTAATATATACTCTATATCTTCAGCTGCCAAGCGTCTGAACGGTATTACTACCCAAAAATCATCTACATCTTCGTCATCTGACCCGAATCCGAAGGACAGCCTCGTCCTGACTTCACGTTCGTCGCGGTTCTGAAGGGCAAACTCTACAATACGTTCAACTATGCGCCGTAGTCCGTGTTCAGCACCATTGCTGTACATGGATCTAGGATCAACCCTGACTATATACCGATTTAGTCAAGGCTGGGTGGAGGTAGCGGTGCACACCAACTCGAATGTTATGCCATCCTCAACAAGAACGAGAAGCTGCTGTGGAGGATGTACCAGGAATTGAACAGGAATAAGGGGGTATATTTGAGGAAGGTACTATTGTGGGGGTGTCGTAAGACATAGAAGGTTGGGACTCTATACTGGTGGTCTAACAACCGGCGCAATCCTGGCGCGCTTAATACCTGACGTGGTGGGCTCTTCATCATGCCTCCGCTTTGAACTGGCGCGTGCTACAGGTATCGCTGGTGAGGATTCGTCAGCGGGGATGGATTCTGTGATCACAACTACACTGTCGTCGGGGTCATCTGTAATATCGATGATGGGGTGCTGTACCTCATCGTCATTCACGGTTCTGTGGGCGAAGAGAAAAGCAAGATTGTAGAATATAAGGGTCATCACTTAAATATTTATTACAGTTTGTAAATGACCCACTTAGGAATGTGACGTGTTAGAAATGGATTCTTTCTTTCTTACCAGGCGCCTGGTAGACCTAAAGCGGTCTGTCAGTTGGGAGCCCTCGGACGAGACTCCTCCATGCCTCACGATCTCCACACATCAAGTTTGCCCGTTGGAGACTGATTCCACACTTCTCGACAGCACTCTTGATGTTATCCATCCATCGGATCTTGAGTCTTCCAACTGGTTTTCTGTTTTGAGGGGCCCATTCCAGCATTCTTCTTGCTGTCCTTTCCATCGGCATTGGTTGGACATGCCCGTACCATCTCAGTTGGTTCCTCTCAATATTCTCATTAACCAAAGTTACACACAATCGCCTTCTTATTTCAGTGTTCGTTATTTTATCCAATCTACTTACTCCTATCAATCTCAGGACCCTCATTTCAGCTGCTTGCAGTTTTCCCCTCGTCCTTGTGGTTAGGGCCCAAGTCTCGCTGCCATATAGTAAGATTGGTTTCAATATTGTTGAGTATATATGCGTCTTTACCTTTTTAGGGATGTTTTGATCTTTCAATAGGGGGTACAGGAAGGAAACATTTCTGCTATATTTAGCAATTCTTTCATTCACCTCTGCATCCATACCCGCATTATTTGCTATCACACTACCAAGGTATTTAAATGTGTCCGTCTTTTTCATTTCCCTTCCCTAACAAAGATTCCATCCCCGTTCGCTCCCCTCGTTACCACCATATATTCAGTTTTATCATAATTCAGTTTGTCCATACTCCCTCAATCTCTCATCCCACCTCTGCATAATTCTCTCCAGGGATTGTGCTGTGTTAGTCCCAACAGCCACATTATCAGCATATCCAAATATTTCTATTTCCTCTTCAATTTCTCAGTTATGTGTTCCATAACCCTGTTGATGTAGGCAATAAATAAAATGGGTGACAGAACACTCCCTTGTTTAACTCCTGTACTTACATCAAACCACTCCTCCTATCCCACCACCGTGCTCTAGGAGACCCTATAGGTGCTCATTACTGCTCTCAGAAGCTTGGGTGGCACTCTCTCACTCAAAACCACCCACAGCTTCTCCCTGGGCACACTATCAAATGCCTTCTCCAGATCCAAAAAACATACAAAGCGGTCCAAATTTAATTTTCGGCTCCTCTCAAGATAGTCTTATGGCTGAAATTTGATTTATAGTACTCCGGCCTGCACGAAAGCCACATTGATACTCCAGTAACCCAGGTTTCAGTATGTTTCGTATTCTATGTTCCAAAATCCTTTCATATATCTTTTCCACATGACACATCAAAGATATGCCACGGTAGTTTTGACATTCCTGCTCACTTCCCTTCTTTTTATATAGAGGACATATTGCTCGGCCCCATTTTGCCGGTACAATTCCCTGCGACCACACCACCCGGAAAATGCTTAGCAGCCAGTCCACAGCAGGGTCACCAGCTGCTTTTGTGTTTCTGTGACAATTGCATCCGGCCCGGGAGTTTTATTATTCTTCACCCTCTTTAGTGCTTCAATAATCTCCTCTCTAGTGATCTCTCTGTCCCCCTCATGCTCCTCATGATTTACCCACTCCTCCCGTCTCACCATCATATTGGTTCTCGTTATTCAAAAGCTGTCTAAAGTATTCGTTCCAGCGTGCGGCCACCTCGCTTTTATCAGTGAGGACTTCGTGCATTTTTAATCGCCACTGTTTTCTTGCTTTCTCCATTTTTATACTTCTTAGCCATGCTATACAGTAACTTCGAGCCTTGAAAATCCTCTTCTAAGTCTCTACCTATTTTCTCCCACACAGAGCATTTCGCTCTTCTTTTAACCTCATTGGTGTGGTTTCTCATTTGGACATATTCTTGCCTTGTTTGCTCATTTCTATCCTTAAGCCATCTCCTAAAAGCACGCATCTTACTTGTCACTGCCTCCTTTACCTCCTGGGTCCACCATGCCGTCTTTTTCTTTTTTGACCCATCAACTACCCTTTCTCCAATCGCCTCTCGCCGTATTCCTTCCATCGTTCTCCTAAACTCAACCCAAACCTCCTCCACTATTTCCGTAGCTACCCTTTGTCCGAAAGCCTCCTCAGTTCTAGTTCTAATCTCTTCGTTTTTCTGGTATATTCTCCGTGCACACACTTCTCCTTCTAGGCTTTTTTTATATTTTGTGGTACTGGAAGCAAAATTTTGGCTTTAACAAGTCTATGATCCGAGTCAAAAGAGACAGATGGTACTACTCTTACATCTTTCACCAATCCACCACAATAAAGTCTATCTGAGACTTATCATAATTTCCGGTTCTACTATTCCATCCATACCACGTATAGAGATGTGATTCCTGGTGCTTAAAAAATGTGTTCATTATACTAAGAACATTTCTTGCACAAAAATTTACCAGCATTTCCCTTCCAAATTTCTCTCCCCCACACCAAATGCCCCGATCACGTCTTCATTTCCGTTTCGATCTCCACCCACATGGCCATTTAGGTCTCCCATCAAAATTCTTGGTCCATAAGGCAACCCATCTATCATTCCCTGAAGATCCTCATAAAAAGTTTCCTTTTCCTCCTGTGATCTTCCACTCTGCGGTGCCTATGCCTGGATTACCGATAGTCTCTCCGTTTAGGCTCAGGGTCACTCCCATCAATCTCTTGCTCTTCATTATCACTCCAACATGATGTTCAGAAAATCGGGGGGACAGTATAATTGCCACACCCGATCTGGTATCCTCTTCTCTGCCCTTGTATATGCACTTATAATCATTGTGCAGTACCTTGGTTCCTTCACGTCTCCATCTGGTTTCTGCAATTCCCGTAATATGTATAGATTTCGATTCCATGAACTCGACTATTTCTTCGCATTTATCTCTAAGTGTTCCGACATTTATTGTAGCAATCCAAAAGAAAGTCCGTTTTCGCGCCAAAGTCGTAACCGTGGTCCGTCCGTTCCGAGGCTCTCTGCGTTGTACTTGAGCAAAAGAAAACCACGAGGTTTGCTAGGCCTTTCCTGGCTTGTTCGGTACTACTAATTAGTACCTTCCGGATGCCTATTGCCCCCCGCAAGTTGCAGAAATCTCCTTCCAGATTTCCAGGCAGACATTCCAGTCGGTTTAAGCTGATACACCTCGACAAGGTTACGTAGTTTCTTGTCCTGGTAGGGTAAGGCTCCAAGACGTAGAAAAATTCAGGTTCACGAGCCCATCCACATGTATTATATCTGGACCTACAGGATGTGGTAAAACTGTGTTTATGCTTAAAATCATTAGAGAAAAGGGAGAGATGTTCTCGAAATTTGTGCATAAAGTTATATGGTGCTATTCGACGTATCAATCAGTGTTCAACGAGTACCAAGATGATATTTTGTTCCACAAAGGCGTATATGACGTTAATTCGTTAAAGGGAAATGAACATAGTCATTGTAATTGACGATCTCATGTTGGAGATGGATAAAACGTTTGCCGAGACATTTACAGTATTCTCCCACCATCTTAACATAAGCGTGTTCTTCATCAATTAGAATCTATTTTTCAAAATAGGTACATGCGCGATGTGTCGTTAAATACACAATATCTAGTCTTATTCGCGCAACGTAGAGATGTATCACAAATTGGGGTATTAGCCAATCAAATGTTCCCGAATCAACGTAAGGAGTTTTTGGAAGTTTAGAAGAAGCTACAAGCCCGCGTTACGGATATTTGCTTTGCGACCTTCATCCGCGAAACACGTTTAGGGTGCTTCTAAGAACGAATATATTTCCAAACGAGCCTGAAACGGTGTATATTCCAGAATGACAAAGCGACTAAAGAAATACCATGAATTAATAAAAATCTATCATCGACTGCCCCGGGCAATGCAACAGATGTTTGCTAAAAATATCGACTCCGACTTTTTAAAATGCATCTGTGAAATCTGTCTTAACGTTAGAAATTGCAGTGTATCAATGAAACCACCTCAGAAGGCTCGCCTACGCCGTTACAAGAACATAATACGTGCACTCGCTCGTAAAAGTCAAACTGTAGGGAAGAAAAAACGAATTATTGTACAAAGAGGAGGGTCATTCCTCCCCATCATATTTTCAGTTTTGGGTCCTTTACTGACTAGATTAATATAATGAAGAAAGTGGTAGTGATTCCACACGAGGTGTATGCTTCACTGCAAAGTTCAAAGAATCCAGACACGGATCTAGATCCCCGTAAAAGCAGGTTTAAAAGAATGGAAAGCGAATTGCTAGCCCTATTAAACTGAAAAAACACCTGATGAGAAAAGAATCTTATACCAAGAAGCTCTGCAGAAATTTCTTTACGAGTACGAAAATTATAAGAACCCGACAGATTCCCGTGGTTATTAAGCACAGCACCGGGAACGATGGACATGGTGACATAGGACCTGTGTCCGACGATAGAGCTGACCAACCAAAGATTAATGGGTCGGCCACACAACATATATCGAGCATGTATTAAAAAGCACCCTCCCACATACATTGAGGAATAAAGGTTTAAGTCTTTATAATCTATTGAATGAGGACCCCGCCATACAATGGACCGATACAGGTGAGATCATTGTGGAAAGAGTAAAGGTACAGGGATCGAATATCGTAGACATCGTCCATGATCTGATGAGAAAGTGGGATAGGCCCTCACCATAAGGATGGAAGCATATTAAAGCAAGACTACAACAAATAAATGTCCCCAAAACAATGATAGGAAGTCTGAACAGGTTAAAAGACTTGGAACATGCGTCGCACGTGACACAATTGAAGACGCCATTACCCCGGCGGTAACACCTCTGAAGAGGAGAAAGAAGAGGTTAAACAATGGTCAACCCTACCCACGTGCCTCTAAAATACGCAAATGGCTAACCTATTAAGAAGACGTTATTATGACATTTCTAACCCAGCCTCCTACGGAGGCGTAGATAGACTACATAAGTGTTTACGGAGTAGGAAAAAATGATGTTGAGAGATTTTTGCGGGAGCAGGACGCTTATACACTTCATAAGCCTGTGAGAAAAAGGTTTAAAACAGCCAAGACAACAGCTGCTTCGATTGACTCTATTTGGCAAGCAGATTTAACAGACGTGCAAAGATATTCTGTGTATAACGATGGTTACCGCTACATTCTATTCATAATAGATGTATTCTCTAGATATCTGTGGCTAATTCCTCTGTGGCTAAAGCCACCAAAACGCTGATGTTAAAAGAAAACAGAGTTCCTGGCTATTTTTGTACGGATATGGGGAAGGACTTTATAGGCCGTGCTTTTCAGAACATGTTGACAGAGTTTAATATCGGCTATTACACTACTAATTCTATACATAAGGCTTCTTTAGCTGAAAGAGTTCAACGTACCATAAAAGAACGCATGCACCACTATTTTACAGAAAAACACAGATTTCTAGACATTCTGGAATCATTGGCCTCATCCTACAACCGCTCACACCATCGCACGATTGGGACAACACCTAACGAGGTTTTAAAAAGAGGTACGCGCCCAGAGGTGAGAAGAGATGGAACACCACCACCACCACCACACTGCTCGTTTCAAAATCAATGATTATGTAAGGCTGTCGCGTTCGGGAAATAAATTCGCGAAGGGATTTGAGCAAGGATGGACACGTGAGATTTTTAAAGTTAGAGCTAGGAGACCTAAATGTGAGATAATGATGTATTACGTTGAAGATTTGAATGGGGAAGAAATCTCAGGAGGCTTTTACCGCGATGAGTTGCAGAAAGTGGCATTTAATTTAGGAAAAAATGGGTTTAAAATTGAGAAAATTATAGGAAGCAGAGGTTCAGGAAAGAGAAAAATGTACCTGGTGAAATGGCTAGGGTACCCAGAAAGCTTCAATACCTATATAAAAGCTGATGCAATAATGAAGCTTAAATAGTATGCAACATGGCTCCTAACCATTTCTACGTCACACTCCCGTCCTCCTCGTCCCTGTCTGTACACTCTAACAACACCCTCGCCAACTTTGTAACAGATCTCCATGGACCCATTGAATTGGGTCGTGGTTCGTATGAGGTGGGAATATTGATTTAAATATTCATTATAAAGATACCGTTTTTACGATCCTTAGACACATTGATGAGTGGGAAAAAGCCGGGGTAACTCGGGATGAAACTATATGTATCGCCCGGACTGAGGTTGCACGGTATTACAGTATAGTAGTAACACTAGGTCCGGGCCGTTATGGTTCGGCTGAGGATGTTGTGAGAGACTTAAACGTAAGCTTAAAAAACTCAAATCTTACGACCGATTTAGTATACGAAATTGTAAACAAAGGAAACCCTGCACATACTCTAATCCTAAAATCAAAGGCTAACAGAAATATTAAAGACCAAAGAGTGTTCAAAATTATGACCAGGGGCGATATCGATCATCCTTCCAAAGAGTGTTCAAAATTATGACCGAGGGCGATATCGATCATCCTTCCAAAGAGACACATTTCACGAGGTACAACATGACTTGTCCAGCCTAATATATCAGATGAAATTGGAGAAATTGGATGCCGGTTACACACCCCAAGACATGTGCTATATTTACAGCAATATAGTGGAGCACCAGTTTGTTGGGGATACCCAGGCACGCCTGCTGCGCATTGCTCACATTCCCAACCATAGAGGAAGGAGTTTGAGTATTACATATGACAGACCGCATTATGTGAATGTCGCAACTAATCTAATAACCAATATATCAATATATATAAGAACGTAACCAATATCTCAATATATATAAGAACGATTGAGGGAAAAAAATTTCCCATTCGGTGATGGGAGCTTAAGAGTGAAGCTGCACTTTCGACGCACTGAGTTATAATGGACAGAAAGCCTTTCACCGTCTATCGAGGAGTGAGATATCAGCATGGTAGTGGACTTGGATCCATTTTTTCAACCATAGTACGTACGGCTGTTCCTTTGCTGAAGAGGGGTGCCAGATACCTTGGAAGGAAAGCGCTACAATCAGGTCTTAACACTGCAGAAGACATATTGGCTGGCCTAAACCTAAAGAAGCTCTAAAAAACACTTAAAGCGTACACGGGACGAAATCGTCAAAGATGCAGAGAAAAATGCGTGGTGGTGGGAAGAGGAGGACTGGCCGGAAGAAGAGATTACCATCACGTGGCATTAAACGTAAAAGGATATCAAAAAAGAAGTGTAAGCGAATGAAGCCTATGGTTGACCATTCTTTTGACTGATATAAGCTAAGGACATTGATCTCATGAATCATAGTTTGTTTACTACTTGTCGAGAGAGGAGGCACTATTTCTAACTCGTCATGGCACGCTTCATCCATCCGTGTAGTCACAATGCTGTAAATCGGAGCTGTCCCTCTTTGGCATGCCCCCAACTCAAGTTTCTATTGAACACAGTGACTTTATTACAATTAACCCTTTAAACACAATTAGTTCCCCGAGTGCTCCCATAGAATTCGTGATAGCCAGCTCAGGCCCTTACGTTTTTTATCCAAGCTGTGTGTACATGTACGCTAAGCTACGTATAGCCCATTCTGATGGAACGGACTGCGATGACAAATATGCTGTATACCATGAAACAAACTTTCTGCACTCCATATTCAACCAGTGTGACGTATATTTAAATCAGGTCAACATATCGGCAGGCACGGGGTACTATCACCTACGAGCCTATCTGTAAAATGTTCTCAACTTTTCCAAAGAAGCGAAGGCTACCTTTTTAAGTGCCGAGGGATATTGTCAAGCTAAAGACGAAAGTAGTATAAAGGACAAATTTACAAATTCTAAAAAGATATACGAGTGTTTTCGACGCCTGCATACAGATTTCACATTCCAGAAGTTGCTTGTGAATGGGGTGGATATGAAAATAAAGCTCACCCGCACGAATCCTGAGATCTTTTTAAATCTGGATGCTGATCAAGAAGAGGGAGCAAAACCTGTTGTGGGTCACATTATGGAGACATACCTCCGCGTACGGTGAGTGAAATTAAGTTCACCAAAACAAATAGAAATTGAGAAAAATTTACTACACGCCACAGTAAAATACTCAATTAACAGAGTACAAATCAAACTATGCACGGTGCCAGCAGGTTTGGAATCGAAACAGAAAACAGCCCTGGGAAATCTACCTAAAAGGATATTAATTGGAATGCACGAACACAATTCGGTCGGCCTTAAAAATATAACTATACGTTAATGGCGTTGCGTTGGGAGAAACATTGGATACGGACTATTTCAGACGCTGTTACCGCTTTTCGCGAGAGCATATAGTAATCTGGTCCATATTGCAGGTGATTGTGATGAGCTAGGGATTGGGGTAACGCAGAAAGAATTCATTGATCAATTTAACCTTTATCCGTTTGACATCACACCTGACTTATCTGCTAGCGTAAATACACACTTAAGTCCACAACAGACTGGAAACATCTCAGTCAGATTGGAATTCGCCAAGCCGTTAGACGCACCTATTAGTGCACTAGTATATCTCGAGTCACAAACCCTATAGAAGTAGACAGATTTAGGGCATTATCACTGACTTTTAAAATGGATGCGAATACACTTCAGAGAGTAATGAATAGTGAACGAATCACACGTTCGAAATTTATCGGTGTGTTTGCGAAGAATGAAACATTGAATTTGCCAAGTACGCGAGATTGCGGTAGTCTTATTGCGAACACAGATGTCATCGGTAATGAGGGATTCATTGGTTTGCAATCTATTTTAAAAATAGGGACCGCATGTACTATTTTGATTCACTCGGGACTCAACCCTGGAGTGACCCTGTTATTTAAAATTTCTCGATCAGTTGCATATCCCCGAAGTTGTATGGAACCCTTCCGGCTACAAGGATATTTTAGTAATACGTGCGGGATGTCCTGACTTTCATTTCTCATGCATATGTCACGTGTTAAAGAATTTATAAATTTTTTAAAAATTCGACCCGTGTCACTCGACGAAATGGTATGCAGACAGATAAAAAGCCGTTTTCCGATTGTGCGTACTCGTTGTATAGTATGATGTTTTCGTGTGTATATATATATATATATAATTTGTAACCAATAATGTTAGTTTGTATATTCTGTAGTTTAAGATGGTTATGACTAAAAACATGATTTCTCTCATTTAATAAATTGATGAAAATACATTGTCTCCCTAAAAAAAGATCGAAACAAAAAACTTGCATTATTTCGTTAATGATGTGACAATCGTTGGGTTGACTGCTCGGTAAATCTTCTACTCCGTATTCAGGTCCATGACATGGGTTTCTTCAAAATGAAAAGATTGTATAACACGTGTCAAATCCTCATCGGACGTTAAAGGATAAGAATAATTCATTAGTTCATACTGAATCTTTTTTAATGAAAAGCCAAAACATATGCAGAGTATACATATAGTAAGAGTATTACAATGTGAAGATATCTTTGAACCGCTCAGAGAAGTTCCTTTAAGAGATAATTCCGAATAACATTTGAATTTATAAAATTATTTAAAACCATGCAAAAGATTGCTATAAAAAAATTCAATGAATCAAAACAGGATTTTAGCATAATTGCAAACTAACTATAATTGTGGATACCTAAATGAAGCATTTTTAATGTGATGAGATGAATTACCACACCTCCATATGATGAAATAATCCAGAACAATGCTCTTTCTGACAGGCACATTAAATAAGTTTGCGAATAATTGGCTTCAAAAATAAAATTACAGGCACTTACAGTTCTACGGCAGTCCCTTGCGTCGGATCGTAAGAAGCGTCATTGCATATATCATCAACGGTTTGCGTTGGAAATAATCCATCCCGGTCAGCTGCGTTAAAAAGATTAATTGTGGACAACGCTATAATGTCACCATCTTGATATAAATCTGGTAAACTGTAAAGTTCGTAATTCATGGCGGAGGGAATATTTATTCACTGGTGAAAATAACTACTGTGCTCCCAGCTGAAAATATATTCTTTTATATGCATGATCCCCAAGCACCACCCGAAAAACTAAGAGGCGGTTCGTAAGTTTAATGATTGGTTGCAATGTAACTGGGCGGGCTATGATAAAATTGCGTACCAATCTTAACACCTATATTACGGGTCCATGCTTGGACGTCCTGATTGGTCGACTAATGGTGCTTTATATTCTCCGTAGATTTAATGCTCACATCGTGTATTACCCTTGCAGTCTCTACCACGACAATATTTGCATTTGCGCCCATACTTTTCTCGGTTTTCCCATTTTAGAACCCACCCCTTTATGCAATATCTCACCCTTTTGCAACATTGATCAACATTTGCCATCTCTATCACGACAATATTTTACATTTTTTTTGCGATCATACTATTTGATCCTCAATTTTTCCCAGTTCGGATAGGGAGATGGCCAACATGATCGGTTGCAAGTCGTTATAGGAATATCTTCATCAGAGACGCTCAGCTCAGTACCACAGGAAACAAAATTAGCGCCGCTACTCTTCATAATCCTGACATAGATCGTTCCAGAGACAGCACAGTAACATCCGATGACACAAAGATCATTAGAAAATAAGAAAGCTAGATCATCTCTACAAGCAGAATGTTTTTGTGCATTATTTTTTGAGTCATACTATTCCAGCTTTCCCAAGATTCCTGACTTGTGGATTTGGTTATATATATATATATATATATATATATATATATATATGTGTGTGTGTGTGTGTTAATTGCCACGATGGTTTCAAGTATTTGCAAAATATATGTTTGCGGTCATACTATTCGATCCTCAACTTTGATTAATGCATTCGGCTTGACTTTTACCTGCCAATTCTCGCATAGGAGTGTGATTAAATTGTGTTTAGCTCATGAAAATGAATGTGCTTGGGAATTTTAAATTCAGTTTTACCTTCACTAGCAAAAGCAATTTTTTCAATTGTTGAGTACTTTCAAAGTGCATGTGTGTTAATTTTGAAAAAAAATGCATACTAAAAATTAAAATAATAATAATAAACTTTTTCATTTTTCATTTAAACGATGTAAAGGATTAACACGACTATGAAAAAAGATACCCCACAAATTACACGCAAAGAAAATAAAATAGATTTATATATACACTGTAGTAGCAAGGGAACAAAATTGAAGGAGTGAGCGGTGGTTTCATCGTGGGTGTTCTAGCCGAAAGTGGGTCGAGGGACCTTTTGCGGTTAACATTTTTGACTGACGCTTCAACTGTTTCGAGTTTATACCGTTAGATCTTCCATTCCTCGAATAAAAGAGTTGTTTTAACGCATGCCTTCCTTGTCTTTCGAATTATAGGTAAAATGAATATTGTTCTTATAGAATATTTAAAATGTTTATTGTCAATTTAGTATACTGTAAAGAATGAATTAATATTAAAATGAACGAAAAAAAATGTACAAAATTGTAAGACACATCTTGTGTGTGTGTGTATGTATACAGTATATGTATATATACAGAGGAATTACAAAAGTAAATAGACATTTTCGGTTTGGCTTTAGAGTAAATCACTGTACTGACATGTGCTTTTATATGCTAAAGGCAACCGTTCTAAAGTACAAGATGTCAAGTAGCATTGTTTTTGAACCATTTCGCTGAGAATTTTCGCTAAAATTTATTTATAAAAAATATAGGTGTATAGAAAGGATTGCCTAAAGTAAATAGACACAGTATACTTTCTAAGGTTTTAGAATAAATGAAAGTGTTTCATGTCTTTCGAGTTATAGGTGAAATTAATATTATTCTTGTAAAGAATGAATTAATATTATGAACTAATTTTTCATTCATTTCGGACAATAATCTATTTTTTTCACTCCACCTTAGACCTACAGTATAGACAACCGCCCGTGTGCCTATTATGTTTGAATGTAATCTACGTTTTTCACTCCACCTTAGACCTACAGTATACACAATAGAGACACGGGGAGCTTATGTTTGAATGTAATCTAATTTTTAACAGTGATTTCGAAATAAACTCAATAATGTGTGTGTGTGTGTGTGTGTGTGCCGTCTTCAGTTTTTCGAGCATTAACTATCTCTCTCTGTGTGTAGGCCCCCTAAAAGACAGAAATGGCGTACTGAAATTCGGTGATAAAGATATAGCTAATATGTTAAACGAGTTCTTCGTTACAGTCTTCACGGAGGAAGACAATAGAAGTGCCAAGTCCTCGGATTACATATGACGGTGACCATCCCGTAGAGACCATAAGTTTTTACGAGAAATGAGGTACAGCAATTAATTGATAAGATGAACAAATACAAATCACCTGGCCCCGACTTATTTCTTCCAAGGGTATTAAAAGAGGTTAGCCACAATGTTGTTGACGACTTAGTAACCATATTCAAACAATCAATCGAGTTAGGGAAAGTTCCAACCGACTGGAAGTTAGCAAATGTAACACGAATCTTTAAAATGGGTGATAGGGAAAATCCTTTTAATTACCGCCCGATCAGTTTAACATATGTTGTCGCAAACTGTTGGAATCCATCATTACAAAACGTATTGTGTATCACCTTGAATCTAACAATCTAATTTTTTATTCTCAACATGGATTTAGGCGACATAGATCCTGTCTGACAAACCTGTTAAGAGTTTTTCCATAATATGCATACACTGTACGATGCAAGTAGGGCAATAGATATAGTGTATCTCGACTTTCAAAAAGCCTTTGACAAAGTCCCTCACGCGAGATTGATGGCTAAAGTCAAAGAACTAGGAATCACCGGGCTCGTTTCCAACTGGATTGAGGACTGGTTAAAAGATAGAAAGCAGAGAGTGGTAATAAATGGAGTGACTTCGAGTGGGCGCCCGTCACCAGTGGTGTCCCACAGGGTTCCTTTCTGGGTCCTTTACTTTTTATCATCTATATTAACGATACAGACGTCGGGCTTCTAAGCACAATCTCCAAATTTGCAGACGATACGAAATTAGGAAGTAGTGTCGGTACTGAGGAGGGCGTAAGAACGCTTCAGAACGATCTTGACAGGTTGGGCGAATAGTCTGCTACTTGGCAGATGCCATTCAACTTGGACAAATGTAAGGTAATGCACATAGGTTATAAAAACCGGAAGACCGATTACTCTCTCTTGGGAAGGAACTTGACTGAGACCGATCTAGAGAAAGAATTAGGAGTCTATATCAGCAACGATCTGAAACCGTCGAAGCACTGTGCAGAAGTCGAAAAGAGGGCCTTAAAAATATTAGGTTATATTAAAGACAATTCCAGTTTCGGAACAAGGAGACTGTAATGTCTCTCTATAATTCACTAGTCATACCTCAACTGGAATACTGTGCGCAGTTTTGGTCCATTCCTCAGGAAGGACATAGAAAGGTTAGAAAGAGTACAAGCGAGGGCTACAAAATTGATCCTTTCAATGAGAATGCAAAGCTACCAACGGAGATTGGAGCGCCTAAATCTGTTTACCTTAGAGACGAGGAGGTTGCGGCAGCTTATTCAAGTCTTCAAGATGCTCAATGGA
The DNA here is from genome assembly GCA_023014485.1 of Bathynomus jamesi. Taxonomy (NCBI): domain Eukaryota; kingdom Metazoa; phylum Arthropoda; class Malacostraca; order Isopoda; family Cirolanidae; genus Bathynomus; species Bathynomus jamesi. The sequence continues at coordinate 19,295 of JAJOZX010012669.1, forward strand.
ATAGACAGTGTAGATTACAGAAACTTATTCTCATTTAATGCCAATCCGACAAGAATTAATGGGTTTAAACTGGAACTAAAGACATTTAGGACCTCTGTCTTCGGGAATTTCTTTTCCTATAAAATAGTTAATATCTGGAACCAACTTCCCTCAGAGGTTGTTTCCAGTCAAAGTGTAAATGTGTTTAAAAATAGGCTAGACAAAGTACTGAATACTCTCATAGTTTAAGACAAAAACATAACATAACAACAACTCTGCAGGAGTTCGCTTGCACGGTGTCTCTGGGAGCCTGCTAAATATAGAGCTATTTATACATTCTCCACTTTCCTGTGAAATTTCCTTGGCTACTTTTCCAGGGTCAAGGTATTTTCTTCAACCTTTTTCCGTACCTGCCTCTGGCAGGGAGGGAGCGGAGGGTAGGGAGAGAGCCTTCTACTTTTCTATCCAGTTTTCTACTACTGCTAGGATAGTTGAAAGAAAAATAAACTTGTTTAATAACAGGAACCTCCCAGAGTAGACCGGAAGGTCTTTGAGGTTTCCTCTTGTCCTTGTAACTCCTTGTAACTCTCTCTCTTTATAAATAGAAATTAGATTGTTAGATATACGGAAAGGATTGTCAAAAGTAAATAGACACAGTATACATTCTAAGGTGTTAGAATAAATGAAAGCGAATTATAGGTAAATTGAATATTATTCTTAGAGAATGTTATTGGAATGATTTCTTTTGCTAAACCAATTGTCTAGTGTATTTCTTTTTTTATTATATTAAGTTGAACAACGTTTTAAATAATTAGTTCTCTTGCTGAACAACTTTAAGGAGAAAGTCGGTCTTGCCTTTAATAAATAAATAAATAAGTGGAAACTCGTCTAAATAAGTTAAAATAAATGGCGCAACCTGGCAACTCACCTAATAAGGTATACCTGAACAATTAAAACTTTGGCAACTCGTGTAAATAAAATTAAATGGTGGTATCTAGGAACTCACCCTAATAAGGTATACCTGACCAATTAAATAAATGGTGGTATCTGGTAACCCCCTCCATATATAAATAAGTGATATCTGGCAACTCACGATCCTCTATATAACAGCTGCTTGGCCCCTGGACGCTCATAATGCGTCTGGCTCCAGCCAGGCGAACACCTCCTTCCTTCTTAGGTTAAGGCTTATGTTAGGTTTCCCTTTAGGGGGTGAGGACATCCCAACTTCTCCCCCAAAGACCTCCTCCTCCTTTCTCTTCCTCTCTTAGGTTAAGGCTATCCCTTTGGGAGGAGGTCATCCTCCCTTCTTCCCCGAAGCTCCCTTCCCTCCCCCCCTTGGCAGCATTGAGTTGTTGCATAACCCTACCCCCCTTTTCAGCAGCGATGTTGCATAAGCCTTGCAACAGTGATGTTGCATAGCCCTCCCCTTTTTTCAACATCTTGCAACATTCTTGCACGCCCATTTTGCGCCCATACTACTAAACGTAATAAAGGAGAAAATTTTACTTTTAATGGATTTATTTTAACTTATTAGTTTCGAAAAATATTTTAAAAATGACGGGGGAAGGTCGGAATAAATTACATTGTCGCGCTTTCGTAAGCGCACCGAGAGTATTCTCGACAGTAAGTTTTTTATAATTTGGTTAAAACTACATTTTTAAGGACATGCGGGAGAGAGCGTCCCACCTACTGTCCTACAACAACAACAGGGCACACTCAACCTTGCGTGTCTTTAAACCAAGGCTGAAATGCCAGCTTTCAAATACACCTTTGCGATTGGTTTATCCCTTCGCAACAGCACTTAATAATTTTGTTCAATTTTAAAAGTCTTTTAAATTTCTTAACATTCAACGCATTACACCTATTTTCATTTAAAATAATCATTAAAATTCTCAATAAATATCATTAAAAAATCACCCATGACACCATTGTTCAGAGAGGACGAATACCGTTGTTAATTCCCTCCAAAGTTTAATTAAGGAAGAAGATGCAGGAAGGAAGGGCCAAGGGTGAATGCCCGCAAAAGCAAAAGAGAAGAGACAAACTAGAGGTCCAGGGTTTTGGAGATGCCTAGACACCGCGTTTCAAAGATTGGAGGTCATAGACAGGGGAAAGATGGATTGAGGAAGATTGTTCCAGAGTTGACCGGTTGAGTAGATAAAGGATTGAAAATGCCGATTAACCCGTGCGTTAGAGAGTTGGGCAGTAAAGGAATGAGAAAGTGTCGAAAGTCTGATGGTGCGTGGTCTTCTTAAAGAAGGAGGCATGCAGTTAAGAGTTTAGAAGAGCGGTGCCCGTTATAATCGCGATAGTAAAGTGAGTGAGGGATTGAAGACAGTCAGTAAGAGGCGGGGAAATGAGACTAAAAGTCTCTGATTTCACCCGGTCCAGTACAGCTGTGTGGATTGAGCCACCCCATACATGAGAAGCATGTCCCATACAGGACGGACAAGACCCCTGTACAAGACAGCAACTGAGTGGGGATGAAGAAACTGCAGAGCCGGTACAGCACACCTAACCTCTTAGAAGCTGTTTTCAAAAAGAGTACAGTATATGTGATCTTTCCAGGAAAGATCACGAGAAAAGGAAACACCAAGAATGTTAAGAGAAGAGGAAGGATTCATTTGTGCATTGTTGAAGACAAGGGGATAGTCGTGTGGAATATTGTGACGAGTAGTAGACAGATGGAGGAACTGAGTTTTTGAGGCATTGAAAGCTACAAACTTAGCCTACAAGGCTTTCTCTGCCACAATCAGAGATGGCAGAAGGATCAGAGGTCAGGTGTACCACAGCTGACCTACGCGAATCATTGAGGGACGCTTTGGAAAGCGGGTGAAGTGAAGAGTGGAATCATCGGCATAGGAGAGAATAGAACAGGAAGTGCGACTTAAAAGATCATTGATAAATAAAAGGAAAAGAGTGGATGACCCTGAGGAACACCACTGTTAATAGCTTTAGGTAAAGAACAGTGGACATCTACAACCGCAGCAAAAGTTCGGCCAGAAAGGAAATTAGAGATGAAGACACAGATACAGTAGAAGGATAGAAACCGAAGGAGGTCAGTTTCGAAATTAAAGATTTGTGCCAGTCTCTATCAAAAGCTTTTGATATGTCCAGCACAATAGCAAAAGTTTCACCGAAATCCCGAAAGGAGGATGACCAAGAGTCGGACAGATATGCAACAAGATCGCCAGTAGAGCGTCCCTTACGAAACCCATACTGACGATCTGAAAGAAGATTGTGAGAAGAGAGGTGTTTAAGAATCTTCCTATTCAGGATAGATTCAAAATTCTGGAAAGGCAAGAAATCAAAGCAATTGGACGGTCGTTGGAGGGTTAAGAGCGATCACCCTTCTTTGGAAGAGGCTGAATGAAAGCGAACTTCCAGCAAGAAGGAAAGTACCAGATGAAAGACAAAGACGAAAGAGAGTGCCTAGGCAGGGTGTCAGCACTGAAGCACAGTTCTTAATAACAACAGGAGGAACACCATCAGGACCGTACGCCTTCCTAGAATTGAGCCCAGATAGGGCAGAAAGAACACCTTTGGAAGAGATTCCAGTTTCTGATATAATAAAGATGGAGGGAAGAAGGAGATGGAGGAACAGCACCGGAATTGCCCATGGCTGAGTTGGAGGCGAAAGTTTGAGCGAAGAGTTCAGCTTTGTCAGAAGAGACGGCAACTGAGCCGTCGCAGTGGAAAAGAGGAGGTAAAGAAGAGGAAGTAAAGTTGTTGGAGAGGTTCTTTGCTAGATGCCATTGTTCTTTGCTAGATACCATATATATATATATATATAGGGTGTCCCAAAAAAACTATATACTCTTTATAGCATCATATATTTTATAATTTAAAAAAAAACCAATATATTATTATAGCAATTGCCAATGAAAGGTAAATTAGTAATCTAAGTGATCAAAATGTTATAGCGAGTTGTTTGCATATAAAATTTAATTAACTACGCCAAGTGTTCAAAATGTTCTCCGGCGGCATGAATGTACTTTCAATACAACAAAATCGTGTGGTCTGATGAAGCTACCTTCAAGCTGAATGGCACAGTAAATCGACACAACTGCAGGTACTGGTCACTTGATAATCCCACGTTTATGTGGATAAACATGTTAATTTACCAGGATTAACAGCATGGTGTGGTTTATCATCCAGGGGTTTGGTTGGACCATTTTTCTTTAATGGGACAGTTACCGGTGCCGCATATCTCGACATGCTGCGGACAGAAATTATACCTGCAGTTCGGAGTTGTTTGGAAACGACGACTTTTACTTTCAACAAGATGGAGCCCCCCTCATTATCATCGTGATGTCAGAAGGTACCTCGATGAAACGTTGCCTAACCGTTGGATAGGACGAAGAGGAAGCGTTGAGTATCCTCCACGTTCACCGGACTTGACTCCACTTGATTTTCACTTGTGGGGCTACCTGAAGGATGCAGTTTATGGTACAAGACCCGCAACACTAGAACACCTTAAGGATGCAATTAGGGAAAAGTGCGGGACCATCACAGCATCCACATTAGTCCATGTCTGCGAATCAGTTAGTCGACGCATTCAAAAGTGCATTCATGCCGCCGGAGAACATTTTGAGCACTTGGCGTAGTTAATTAAATTTTATATGCAAACAACTCGCTATAACATTTTGATCACTTAGATTACTAATTTACCTTTCATTGGCAATTGCTATAACAATATATTTTTTTTTTTTTTTTAAATTATAAAAATATGATGCTACAAAGAGTATATAGTTTTTTTTGGGACACCCTGTATATATATATATATATATATACAGGGTGGGCCGTAAGTTTCCATACATAGGAAAAATAAACATTTTTTTATGGACAACCATTTTTATTTATATAATATGCTCTACATGGTTGCCATTGTTTTGAAAACACATTTCAATACGTGTTCCCCACTGTTGATGAACACGCATTAGCACAGTTGACGTTATGCTTGTAATGGCGTTGGTGATACGTTCCTTTAGATGATTTATGTCTCGTATCTTTTCCTGATACACCATAGCCTTCAAGTGCCCCCAAAGATAGAAATCAAGGGGGGTGAGATCTGGGGATCTGGGAGGCCACTCCACAGGACCACGCCGACCAATCCAAGCATCCGAAAACTGCTGATCCAAATACCGACGCACGTGAAGACCATAATTTAAATTTTCCTATGTATGGAAACTTACGGCCCACCCTGTATATATATATATATATATATATATATATATTGTTTTTCATTGGCATATTAAACACTAAATCTGAACTTTATACGCAAATTTATTATTTTTTTTTAAACATTTTTCGTTAACTAATTTCTACCAGTACAGAATCAGTCAGAATGCGATGTAGCAAATAGCCGTGTTGACATCAAATTTTAAATGCAAGGTCGCTAAATAATAAATGAAACAGGACATCATTTCAAATATTTATATTATTTTGAAAAGATTTAAAGGCATTTTTTCAAATTCTTAGTTAAAAGGCGTGTTTCGCGTAAAGGCCATTTTGCTTTTTTTATTTGACAGGGATTAATTTACCTGTTACATTATTGGTATTGGGGAATAATATATATATATATATATATATATATATATATATATATATATATATATATATATATATATATATATATATCACAGCTCCACACCTGACATGGAACACGACAAAATAATTATTATAGATTGAGCTGTTAACCTGGATGTATGAATATTCCATGACATACTATATATATACACAGGGTGGCGTAAAAGTCGCGCATCATAGGAATTTTCAATGTTCATTATAATTATTATTTTTTTCTTTTAAGTAGGGGATGGCTGCGAAATTAACAATAGACGAGAGGGTGAGCTTGGTTTTAATGAAATACCAGGTACTACAAATCGATGAATAGGTATAGAATTTAAATTCTCTATCGATTCATGGATTTGTTGTACCTGGTATTCCATACATTAAAACCAAGCTCACTCCCTCGTCTATTGTTAATTTCGCAGCCATTCCCTACCTCAAAGAAAAAATAACAATATATTATAGTCAACACTGAAAATTCCTATGATGCGCGACTTTTGCGCCACCCATTATTCCATGAAAGTAACACGTGAATAATAAGACTTATTTGTGATGAAAATAACCACGAAGGAAAAAAGCACTATTTCTTGTTTTAATTTTTTCCGACGTGGTTATTTTCTCTTATTATTTTTATCACACACACACACACACACACACACACACACACACACACACACAAGGGGCGGTCAGAAAATAAGTTTACACGGCGTATAATTTCGTAACTAAAGGACCTACATTAATTATGTTTATATCAGGTGAATTCGTTAATCATTGTTGGCAACACTGCACGTACATTCGGCTGCCATCTACCGCACATTGGTTATATGAATCAGTTGAACATGGCGGCTCGACTGGAACAGTGCCCTGTCATTTCTGCAACGATATTCCAAGTCTGTCAGTGGTCAAGAATTTCTCGAGCGCATTGTCACAGGAGACGAGACATGGATTGATCACCGTACTCCGGAAACAAAACGTGCCAGCATGGAATGGAAACACCCTGGGTCCCCGCGACCAAAGAAGTTCAAGATCATGAGGTCCGCTGGCAAAGTGATGGTTAACGTGTTTTGGGACCACAAGGCGTTTTGCTCGCAGACTTCATGCAAAAAGGCACAACAATCAATGCAGCTGTATATTGTTCAACACTGGAACGTTTACGAGCGGCCATTAAACGTAAACGTCCTGGACTGCTCCGTAGGGCAGGGCACTGTTCCAGTCGAGCCGCCATGTTCAACTGACTCGTATAACCAATGTACGGTAGATGGCAGCCGAATCGACTTGCAGTGTTGCCAACAATGATTAACGAATTCACCTGATACAAACATAATCAATGTAGGTCCTTTAGTTACGAAATTATACGCTGTGTAAACTTATTTTCTGACCGCCCCTCGTGTGTAATATATATATATGCCGAAATCCCCAAGTAACGCCAAGAGTAAGCCTCCCAATCAGGTCGTACTTTGTAAATGAGTGGGATTTTTTACTTCGCTTTTATAATTAAAATCGTAACGCGGGTAAAATTCGGAAAAATAATCTTTGTTTATGGTAAAAAAAATGTTTTCTTTAAACTCTTTTTGAACCCGTCACTCGCCCCTACTTTAACACAAGCGAAAGTGATTAAAAATTTGAAAATATAGATTATACAACCCGTTCGACCTACTGGGTAAAAAATGATAAAGGTCAAAAATTTACAGAAATGTTCAACTAACTTGGGCATTTATGAGTATATACAGGGTGGCGCAAAAGTTAGGAAACGTTCGAACAGCTTTTTCAATGCAATTATACATGTATATTTACATTAAAAACTGCAGTTCCTACGTGTCCTGACTTTTGCGCTATATATATATATATTATATATATATATATATATATATATATATATATATATATATATATCGGGTCCGCAAAAAAAAAGGAGCATGACGAAAATTGCTCTCACGCCCGCACGTTTTGCCGGACCCTTAAATGTTATATATCTAGCTAAAGATAAAAGAGCCGAGAGTTGTATAAAACAAATTTCATCAAAATCGGTCATAAAATAAAGATTTTATGGCCACAAACGTGCAATGACTAAAAAAAGTGAATTTACGCGTAAAAATTTAATGTTTTTCTCATATTAAATTATTGTTTTCAGATGCCTAAATAATTTTAATCAATAAAAATGATAATATGCCCTTTTCTAAAGAAGATAAAATATTAATAAAACATTATAGACTTGATAAAAATTATGGCGCAATAAAATTATTACAAGGGTCCGCAAAAAAAAAAGAAGCATGACGAAAATGTTTACTGTACATTTATTTTTACACATAATGACAAATAACTTAATTTAGGCAAATAAGCAACAAATAAACTAAGTTAGTACCAAATTTCATGTCAATACGTCAAAAATTAAAGAAAATATAAAAGTTTTACTACAACATGTCATATAATTTTACAATTTTCAAAGAAAACGAAATTATAAGACTAAAAAAATTGTTCGATATGTAATAATTTGTAATAATATGTAATAATTACTCTTGTAATAATTTTATTGCGCCATAATTTTTATCAAGTCTATAATGTTTTATTAATATTTTATCTTCTTTAGAAAAGGGCATATTATCATTTTTATTGATTAAAATTATTTAGGCATCTGAAAAAAATAATTTAAAATGAGAACATTAAATTTTTACACGGAAATTCACTTTTTTTAGTCATTGCACGTTTGTGGCCATAAAATCTTTATTTTATGACCGATTTTGATGAAATTTGTTTTATACAACTCTGGGCTCTTTTATCTTTAGCTAGATATATAACATTTAAGGGTCCGGCAAAAAATGCGGGCGTGAGAGCAATTTTCGTCATGCTCCTTTTTTTTTTGCGGACCCTGTATATATATATATATATATATATATATATATATATATATATATATATATATATATATATATATATATATTTGTTACTTTATGTGAGTTTGAACGACGGTTCAGGATCGACCTGCGGTCAACCCCTCTGCAGCATCCCTCATTTGCGGGATTTGGTGAAGGAGGGAATTGCTGTCTGATCTCATCTTGCTCTCGTAGCCAGCCACGCATGGCTGGTCAGGGACTTTGCACAGGAATCTGTCCAGCTGGTTCTTGAAGTTATTCAGGTCGGTGCGCTGGAGATTCCTCACTTCTTTTGGTAGTGCATTGGAAAGCTTTGGCCTCGTATTCTGAGGGTATTTTCCATCCTCGTTTTCATGGTCCCCTGTCCTACAGCAGCTGGGACTGTACAAAATCTGCCTCTTCTCTCATTCCAGTTCATTTCTATTTCATTTCTAAGGTTCGGGACGAAGCCCTCAAATATTTTGAATATGTACAGTATATTATTGCGTACCACTCCCGTCTTCTTTCGAGAGAGTAGCGTTTCAGGGATTGTAGTCGAGACCAGTAGTCTTCACCTTCCATTTCCTCTATCTTAGACGTAAATGTCCTGTGGATAGCTTCAATGTTCGCATTATCTCGTTTTCTGTATGGGCTTATATATATATATATATATATATATATATATATATATATAATATATATATATATATATATATATATATATGCAAAACTTGGACAGTATTATGGACATAATGTTCGTTAATTAAACTTGCATTTACCTTTTAACATATTAATGTGTCTGCTTGCTTTATAGTTATTCGCTATTCTTAAAGTGTGATTAGGGAAGACACGATAAGATATTGAATAATATTTTGTTGTTTAGTGAGACGTCTGTTTAAGTATATAATGGAGGACACGGAAGCATTTTTTCCTGAGCACCAAAGTTTGGAATTAAATGAGCGCCCATCCATCAACTGACTCGAACATAATCGTAAATAATATGAACCCGCGATCTCTGAGTAGAAGTCCCAGGTTCGAATTATATATATACAGGGTGGTGCAAAAGTCTGGACCCATAGGCGGTTTATATGGAAAAAAAGTGTGGCCTGCAGGAAGTTTATTATGAAATGAAATTTAATTAACCATACACCAGTGACTAAATTATGTTAAATTTAACGTTCTAGTTCAGAATTTACAATAAGTGTTCGAATTGATGTCCATCTTCTTCCAAACACTTTTCTACTCGGTTGACACAAGACCTTTGCACATTTGTAAGCATGGTAATATTCGTTCTTATGGCTTCAATTTATGTTGTGATGTTATCCTTTAGCGCTTGTATTGTTCTTGGTTTGTTAACGTAAACCACTGATTATAAAAATCGAAAGATATTTTTTATATAGTAAATTGCCTATGGGTCCAGACTTTTGCACCACCTTATATATATATATATATATATATATATATATATATATATATATATATAGTGTGTGTGTGTGTGATGGCTAAATTAATTATTCTAATTCAATACTGGAAATTAATATGCACTGGTGAAATATGTTGTGTAAACACGATCAAAGGATAGCATTGGCTGACGGAAGCCTTTGAACGATCGTGGCTTAACAGAACTCTGATAGTTTCCATTACATTCTCCAATAGACAGATAAATAGTTCATACAACGAGAGAGAGAATCTCTCTCTCTCTCTCTCTCTCTCTCTCTCTCTCTCTCTCTCTCTCTCATATACAGTATATATAGCCTTATGCTCTTCTCTCCAGTTTTCTATTACTGCTAAAATAATAAAAAATATGAACTCATTTAATAACAGGAACCTCACCAGGTGAACCGAAAGGTCTTTGAGGCTTCCTCTTGTCCTTGTAACTCATTGTAATTATACACACATATATTATACAAGGTGTAATATATATATATCCAAGGTGTTCCATAAGTCCGGCCCCATTGGAAAATTTATTTTAAATTAAATTTACAAAAGTAATACATTAGAACTAGTGTAAAATAAATGTTGTTTTGTTTTGGGACTTTTTTTTTGTTGTAGGAACACGCAATGGCTAATATGAAAGTGAGTTACATTCCTGAGGAAAAGGCGGAGGCAGAGACCTTTTCCTCAGGAGTGTAACGCACTTCCATATTAGCCATTGCGTGTTATTCTACCTGCAACAACAAAAAAAGTCCCAAAACAAGGCATCAGTTTGAACATTTGTTTTAGTTCTAATGTATTTCGTCAATTTAATTTAAAATAAATTTTCCTATGAGACCAGACTTAGGGACACCCTGTGTATATATATATATATATATATATATATATATATATATATATATATATATATATAGGGTGTTTGAAAACTTTCTGTACAAATTGTAATGGGGGATAGGCAACACCAAGACAAACCCTTTTCGTCTATAAGTGTATGTCCGCTGACGTCACCATTCGGCGCGAGAGGGCGCAGCTGCAATTGGCTTAAAGGTGAAGTGGGCTAGACTCGCGCTTGCCGCGGGCATTCTTAAATCGGACGTAGTACGCGTAACATGTTTATTTAAAGAAGGCATGTTTATTTAAAGAAGGTGCTGAAAGTTGCGACCGGTAGCATCAATGCATGCCCGACAGCGTCGAAGCATTGACCGACGTACACCTCGAAAGATTCCCGGCATTTCGGGAACAGTTCCAGCGGCGACAGCGATTCTTGCTACGAGGTCTTCTTCTGAGTAAATGGGAGTCTCGTACACGAGGTTCTTCATGTGTCCCCACAGGAAGAAATCGAGGCATGTTAAATCGGGCGATTTCGGTGGTCAGGCTACGGGCCCACCCCGGCCTATCCATCGGTCCCCAAAAGTGGCGTTCAGATAATCCCGCACATCGTTGCTGGAGTGTGCTGGGGCCCCGTCGTGTTGAAACCACATTCGTCTACGAATAGCCACGGGAACATCTTCCAGCAGTTCCGGTAACGTTTCTTCAAGAAATATCCGATAAACCCGCCCGTCGAGTCGGGCAGGCAGCAGGTACGGCCCAATCAACTTGCCATGGACGATACCCGCCCAAACATTGACGGCGAACCGTTCTTGATGAGCATGCACCCGTGTAGCATGTGGATTTGCGTGCGCCCACACGTGAGAATTGTGCATGTTAAACACACCCTCACGTGTGAAACAGGCCTCATCTGAGAACAGCACATAAGCCGGAAAATTAGGCTGCACCGCTGTCTGCTGCAGAAACCAGCGTGCGAATTCCACACGAAGAGGGTAATCCCGAGGTTGCAATGCCTGGACTCTCTGACGATGAAACGGATGTAACTGCTGCTCGTGCAACACTCTCCAGACCAGGTCGTGGTTCACACCGAGGATACGTGCAACACCTCGCGTGCTTGCGCTTGGATTGTCCTCAAATCGCCGTAGGATTTCTTCTTCCATGTCAGGAGTGCGCACGTTTCTCTCCCGACCAGTGTCATGCATGTTTGCATGGAATGTCCCAGTTTCTCGCAGTCGCCGATGCAAATGCGCAAACGTTTGGTGGTTTGGCACACGTCTGTTTGGGAAGCGCTGTCGGTACAACCTCACAGCAGCTCTTCCGTTTCCATTGGCAGCCCCATACACCATATGCATGTCAGCCATCTCAGCAGTCGTGAAGCGCTCCATGTTACGCGTACTACGTCCGATTTAAGAATGCCCGCGGCAAGCGCGAGTCTAGCCCACTTCACCTTTTAGCCAATTGCAGCGGCGCCCTCTCGCGCCGAATGGTGACGTCAGCGGACATACACTTATAGACGAAAAGGGTTTGTCTTGGTGTTGCCTATCCCCCATTACAATTTGTACAGAAAGTTTTCAAACACCCTGTATATTGTTTTTACATTTCCGAACTGAATTGTTCAGCTTTAGAACACTTCCATATGATGATTATTACTTGTCGCTACCATGCTTATTTGACGGTCTTAATAACCTCTGAGAATCTTTTTTGTCACGATACCAAAGTGTTTTAATTAGCGATGTACCGATTCCAAAATTCAACGAAAAACTGCCGATACCGATACCGATGCCGATTCTTTGCCTATATTTGAAAAAAATCACTTCCCTTCACAAATTTTACTAATCCAATGTGAAAACTTTTAACTTTAATATTTTTAAATTTCAAATTTGTATAAATGGTTTTACTTAGTTCACTCCAAAATATACAGCACCAGAATTCGTTACTTGTATACCATAACTAAAGTGATATTAAATTGTTTTATTACTTCGTAAAATTATAAAATAATTTTTTTATAATTTCATAATTTGAATATCAATATTTAAAGTACTTGATTTTCCTTATGTTGAACCTATTTTCTTTCTTCAACAAAGTGAACAATAGCAAAAATTTTCATTAAAATTTCAAGTCCCTGGTACCTGGTGGCCAATTTGAATGAAAAAAAATGGATATATATAATTTGGGTTTACAAAATTATTAAAATACTTAAAATAAAGTTAACGTAATAAGATGGTTTAATATATAAATTATAAAGTACAAGTTATATAGAATTATTATTAATATAGAGTAGGAGATTACGATAGTTTGTAATATTTGGAGATTAGCTACTTAGAAAAAATTTAGATTTATGGGCAACGTAACTTATTAAGCTTTGCCTTTTTCATGAATGTCAATTTTTTTTTTTTTTTTAGAAAATATTGGTGGCCATATTGAAATGAGTATAAATTATTATAGTGTATTTTGTCTGTTCAACTTTCTATAAATAGATTTTGTTTTGTAATGAAAATTTTGAAACTTCAAAGAATTGGTGAGAGTATCGGCTAAATTTGGCCGATGCCGATGCCAAAAATGGCCGGTTCTGCCGATGCCGATTAATCGGTACACCACTAGTTTTAATGTATCTCCACACGAATCCACAGTAGAAATCCAAAGGATTTAAGTCAAGTGGTCGAGGTGGCCATTCTGTCGGTCCACTACAGCTTATCCAGCGCTTAAACACATCAACATGAACGGGTTGAACAAAAGTTAACATTTGGTGTGCTATGCTACGTAACTGCATAATTATTCGTTTTCTTTGACGATCGTACCGTGACTGTAGTGAACTACAATATCTTAGCCTGCTGCACGCAGTTTTTCTTCAAACTAAGGACTGTTGGAGTTAACATATGGAGAGCAATCTTTCAATGAACGAGATGGGGCGCCTCCTCACAATGCCTTTTTTGTTGGCATCTTTCTAGATGCAACCTTTTTTCAGCGCTGGATAGACCGTCATGGACCCACAGTATGGCCACCTCGATCACCAAACTTAATCCCTTTGATTTTATATATTTTGTTGAAAGGCTTCTTTATCATGATTTGGTAGCCGTAATGTAGGTGAGATAAGAATAGGTCGGGGCTAGTTTTAATCAGGTAAGATTAGTTCGGGACCTAATTTAGTCAGGAGACACTCGAACTCAAATTGGATATTCAGATTACCATTACCCCGGCGTTTCTAGGCTACCGTGCTGATTATATTCCAACAGGGAAATTTTTGTCATTATATGGACCTATACTCATCAGACTGACAAGACCATAATATCGACACCCTAGAAAACTAACTTAACCTAACCTAACTTAATCTAAACTACAATGTACTTTGTCGATAGAATGCAAAGTCGATCAGATGTCTTAATTCAACACTGTATAGCAATCATTACCAAATGATGCTTTGACAAAAATAAGCGACTCAGAAAAATAGTCTTGCCCTGAAACTAGAACCGTATATTTAAAAAAAAAAAAAAAAAAAAAAATTGGACGTAAAAGCTATTGAAGAATTTTAATGTTCAAAAAATGATTCCTTGAATTTGTATAGTTTTGTAGAAAACAACAATAAACGCAGATTGATTTTATTTGGAGACTGAAGTAAATAGTGCAGCAAAGAAGAAGTTTAGTTACCGCGTTGCGTCGGCAACGATAAGATGCTGTATTCGAGATGTTGCCTACGCGACGCCGGCCGAAACCTTCTCTGTGCTGCACGTTTTACTTCAATCTCCTTTTTGTATTTTAACATTAAATGGAATAAAGAACGAGGCGACTGCGTGCTGGAATGATAGGGTGGAGAATGAGATGAAAGAAAAGGAAGAAAGTTTGGGACAGAATGTAACAAACTCAGTCTGGCAATGATGAAAGGTTGATGATGTAATGAGTTGAGTAAAGAATGCGAGAAAGATGTTGAACGAATGTTTATAAAAAGAAGTAAGAAAGAGTAGATGAGGTCAAAGGAAGGAAGAGTAAAGTGGAGAATGGAAGTTATTTTGGGAAGGAGTAAGAAAGGGCGAATGAGAATCTTGCGGAATGATGAATGTTAAATAAAATGATGTTTTATATGAAAGATATGAATATTAGAACTAAGAATGGGAATGTACAGGGTGTCCACATTGAAAGGTAACAACTTTGAAGCGCCATATATTTTTATTGAATGTGAACAGATTAATATGCGCGCAACTCATAGCTGATGTGCTGGTTTCATCTGGTTCATTAGGGTACATATTCGACACACGCGCACCATTCGTAGCACGAACTATGTCACAACGGTACTCCACTTCGCTCCACACAATGTCTAACATCGCAGGTGTGATGGCCACCGCCGCCGTGATATGCTCAACATTCACACATTGAATCTGAAACACAAGAGACAGAAACTTAGTTATATGATGTGGTATCTGTGCAAGTTTCAACATTCAAAGTTGTTACCTTTCAATGTGGACACCCCATACTTCTGCAGGATCAGCTGGTAGGTGAGTAGATGAATTGGTAGTAAATGTGAATAGTAGTTGGTTTGGGTAGTGTATGTAGAAGTGTATACCAGGGAGTGGAAGACATTAAAGTAGAGAAGTTGAACGCGCAATATGCAAGCTGAAAAGAGTAAAACAGGTAGGAATTGATGAGATGCGTAGTGAAACGATTAAATGTGGTGGATGTAGGATGGTAATTGAATGGCTGTGGAAGAGAAGTCAAAAAACGTGAAAAAGTAGATGATGGGTTTCAGATGATTGCACGAAAGCTTTTTTGTACTACTATACCACTGTATAGAAATGAAGGTGAAATAGTTGAATGTAAAAATTATAGGGCTACAGATCTTTTAAGTGTAGCTGGAAAAGTATAACGGAAGTGTTGATAAATCGAGTAAAATCACAGGCAGAACATTCTGCTGGAAGTGAACAAAGCAGTTTCAGGGAAGGTAGAGGATGTTTCTGCAGTGAAACATCTGATTGTAAAACAGATAAGAAAAAAACGGTGTATATAGATGATATGTATGTATGGGTTTGGATGAAGCGTATGATAAAGTGATTAGATTTACCTTCTGGCAAGTATTTGGAAATTATGGTGTCAGTAACAAGTTGTTAAATGCAGTGAGAAAGTTCTCTGTGGGTGGCAGTGCTTGTGTAAGAGTTAAGGGTTCGTTAAGTGACTGGTTCAATATTAATGTTGGAGTACGACAACGCTGTGAAAGTCGCCATGGCTCTTTGATGTGGATGTGGAAATGCAAGAATTTGAGAAACGATTAAATTCGAATTTGAAAAGAGTATTTTGAAGCCATTGCGTCTGATGTATGCGCGGATGACGTAATGTTTCTGGTGAATTATAATGAATTAGGAAAATGAATGGCAAGTTTTGTTGACATGTGTGAAAGAAGATGAGTGCGAGTGAGTGTAAATAAAATAAGGGTTTGTCATTGAATGGAAAAAAATTATAGGTTGTGGAAGAATTTAAATGTCTAGAGTGTGTGGTTGACGACAGACGTACAAAATACATTGGAATTTGGTAGAGTGAAGTAAGGCAATCAAATCATGGTATTTTACACTGAAAAGTATTTTGAAAAATCAAATTGCAAATGAATTGCAATGGAGGAAAGAGAGAGGGCGTGTTTTCGATTATATATATATATATATATATATATATATATCTATATCTATATCTATATCTATATCTATATCTTACCTTTGGTTAGCTTCCGCCCGAATTGTTCATTCTGACGAAGGTCAAGCTTTTCACTCCACCTTAGACCTACAGTCTAAGGAAAGAGAGAGGGCGTGTTTTCGATTATATATATATATATATATAGATATATATATATCTATATCTATATCTTACCTTTGGTTAGCTTCCGCCCGAATTGTTCATTCTGACGAAGGTCAAGCTTTTCACTCCACCTTAGACCTACAGTTTAACGTGAAATCCGAACCACGCGCCCATCAACAGCACAGCGTCTTAACCACTAGGCCACCTAGGGTACCCATTTATCTAACAACCACTTTCTTTTTATTGTGTGGAAGGATGAACAGCTGGGTTTTGCTGCGCGCCGGCTGCCGTCGGGTCTCGAACCCAGGGCGATGGATTCGTAGTCAGCGACGCTAACCACTACACCACCGAGGCGCACACCACCTTGTCCCATATATATATATATATATATATATATATATATATATATATATAGGGTGTCCCATAAGTTCGGTCTCGTAGGAAAATTTATTTCAATTTGCAAAAGTAATACATTAGAATTAAAACAACTGTTCAAGTTGATGTCTTGTTTTGGGACCTCTTTTTCTTGTTGCAGGTAGAATAACACTCACTGTCTAATATGGAAGCGAGTTACACTGGTGAGGAAAAGGCCTCTGGAGGCTTTTTCATCACCAGTGTAACTCGCTTCCTTTGTGACCAAAAAGGTCCCAAAACAACATGAATGTGATCATTTGTTTTAGTTCTAATGTATTCTTTTGCAAATTTAATTTAAAATTAATTTTCCTATGAGGCCAGACTTACGGGACACCCTGTATATACGAGATAATCGTAGTTAATTTATTTTCCCATTTGTCCAGTGATTTGTTCTAACTTAGTTTTTAAAACTTTTTCGATCTAAATCTTTTTAGTCACTCGAGTTTTGACTATAATATATATATATATATATATATATATAGATATATATATATATATATACAGGGTGGCGCAAAAGTCGCGCATCATAGGAATTTTCACTGTTCACTATATGTTATTTTTTTCTTTTAGGTAGGGAATGGCTGCGAAATTAACAACAGAGGAGGGATGAGCTTGGTTTTAATGTATGGAATACCAGGTACAACAAATCGATGAATCGGTAGAGAATTTAAATTCTGTACCGATTCATCGATTTGTAGTACCTGGTATTCCATGCATTAAAACAAAGCTCACCCTCACGTCTATTGTTAATTTCGCAGCCATCCCCTACCTAAAAAAAAAAATAATATAGTCAACACTGAAAATTCCTATGATGCCCGACTTTTTCGCCACCACACACACACACACACACACACACACACACACAGTGGCGTTCATAAGTATTCGTACAGAGAATTATTTAAGTTATATTCGTCCTTATCTTTTGTACCATGGAGAAGATAGTTATGAGAAGTTTACGTTCGTTTGGAAAAATTTAACAAAAAAATTAGTTTAACTCCAACATATTATGTAAAAGATCAAGAATTTGAGGGAAATGAAAAAAAGTTAAATGCAAAAGTTTTCATACTCTCAAAAGCTTTCGTAAGAGTTACAAAGAGTTCAAGGATAAGAGGAACCCTCAAAGAGATTTTGGTCCATTCTGGAGGTTCCTGTTATTAAACTGGCTTATTTTTTAACTATTCTAGCAGTAATTGAAAAATTGATACAAAAGCATAAGGTTCTCTCCCCCACCCTTCTCTCCTTCCCCGTCAGAAGCGGGTACGAAAAAAGGTTGAAAAAATACCTTGACCCTGGAAAAGTAGCCAAAGAAATTTTACAGGAAAAAGGAAAATATATAAGTTAGCTCTACAATTACGCTATGCACACACACACACACACACACAGAGAGAGAGAGTAAACACTTCTTTGTGAAGAGGGAACAACTTTTGAATATTAATTGTATTTCCTTTACACTTTTTCATGCTAAAATTCTTTCCTTAAAAGAACGAACTTTTTATCTTTGGTAAAAATGTTCGTTTCTTTGAAGAGTGTGATATTTTTTCTCTTCTTTTCTTTGTTCCTCTTTTATCACTCGTTTTTGATATTTTCTTTGTTGATTCTTTACTATTTTTCTAAATATTTTTTTCAACTTCGTTCTTCTCAGCGTATGCATTAGAAAGGGTTTTTTCAATTTACTGCCTCCGGCAATTGAAGTTCTTTCGGTGTAGTTTAGCATTTTGTGAAATGCGAGAAATCAGTCAGTCAACAAGTTGATAAAATGCTACAGCCATCAAAATTTAAAGTTTTTTTTTGCAAGGAGGAGGGGCTAAGGGCGAACGCCCGCAAAAACGCTCCTTCCCCCCTTAATAGAGGAGGAAGAGAGACAAAATCAAGGTCCCCAAGATTTTCGAGGTGTTTGAACACACTGCATTTGAAAGACAAGGGGGAAATATGGATTGAGGAAGATTGTTCCAGAGTTCACCGGCTGAGTAGATGAAAGACTGAAAATACCGATTAACCCTTGCATTCGGTAGTTGGATAGAAAAAGAATGAGCATGTGTCGAAAGTCTGGTGCAGCGTGTTCTCCTTAAAGGAGGAGGAGGAGGGACGCAGTTAGAGTTCAGAAGAGTCGTGTCCGTCATAATAGCGATAGTAAAGAGAGAATGAGGCGAAGTAAATGTTATGTTTTTATTAATCAGAATATTTATTAAAATTATTTACATGTCACTTATTATACGATCGTGGGTTGACTACACAGAACTAGGCTTTGTTATAACCTGGTTATACTCATTTTCAAGGGGTCTCCAACGTAAATAAAAACAAACCTAGCTCTGCAGTTGATAGTGAAAATATAGGTATTGTATAAATTTCCCCAAAATATCTGCCTTTCGTTCGAATTGCAAATGGCTGCCATGAATTACGAAGACTAATTAAACGGATAATAGTGACTTAATTTCAGTCGTAATTGAATTTTATACGAAAAATTCTTATTTTATTCTGGGGAGTATTTTGATTAATTAAAATAAAATTGCATTTTAACGTTGTTATTACCGCTCCACCAGCGGAGAGGAGGTATTGTTTACAGCTGTGTGTGTGTGTGTGTGTGTGTGTGTGTGTGACTGAAAGTTCTGCGGGCGGAGGCTTGCATTTCCTGATGCTTCAAAGTTTAAAAGTTTAAATTGATGAGGCACCGATGAAGACATTTCAATTTTAATATCTTAGTTCTTGCGAAATAAATTGTAAGCGTCTATGTAATATCTACAGGTGTCCACAATGTTTTGTCACCCCCATAAAATACTAACTGATTTTCGTTTTTCTTTCAGACCCATTTAAAATGTGTGACAGCAGCAACTGTACGATTGAATAACTCGTATTGCCTAGTACCTGGGTCCATGAGTGACCACGTAATGGTACGACTGAACAACTCGTATTGCCTAGTACCTGGGTCCATGAGCGACCACGTAATGGTACGATTGAACAAGTTGAACAACTCGTATTGCCTAGTACCTGGGTCCATGAGCGACCACATAATGGCCAAACCATTGAAATATTCGTGCAGACTTCCGGCACCGATTCAATCGTGCAGCACTTTTTTGGAGGAGTTGCACGATTCAATCGGTCCTTTTTGGAGGAGCTGCACGATTCAATCGTTCCTGGAAGTTTACACGAATATTTTCAATGGTTTTGCCATTACGTGGTCGCTCATGGACCCAGGTACTAGCCAATACGCGTTGTTCAATCGTATAGTTGCTGCAATCACACATTTCAAATGAGTCAAAAAGAAAATCAATTAGTATTTTATTGGGGTGACATGACATTGTGAACACCCTGTATATAACTATATAACATATATTAACTGCAATTTTTTTTTTTATCTTTTCCAACAATGTTTATACAAAAAATGTTATAAAACGTAGGAAAAGATGGATTTGAATGGACAAATAGGAAATAGTTATAAAGTTTACTGAAGAAGATGTAAGCGGAAGTTCTAAGACAAGTTCAGAAACTTGTTAGCTGATTGAATTTAAGTTTTTGATCATTGTATATAAACAAATTTTACAAAAAGGTTTAAAAAAGTAAAAAAAAACACCGTTTCCTTGAATGTTCGTTCACGGAACAAAGAGCAAACGTTTTAAACTAGTTTTTAGAGCACAAAACGTTCACACAAACTGCCAATGGAATCAACTTGGTGAAGGAGAGATGTGCTTTCCACGGCTCTCCCTCTCCCCATAGTGAGGCACACACCCGACTTATCTGTAGGGAGTGGTGTGCACCCGGTTTCTGTATTTTCCTCTTTAAGGGCTCTACCAAGGACGGAAATGCGATAGACCTGACATTTAGCCCTGAACCGCGGATTTCAAGACTTCACCCACGAGACTTTTTATGTGTAATATAAAATAATAATATAATAATTGTAGTTTTTAAATAAAAAAACATTATTATTATTAAGAATTTTTGTTGGAAATTCTTATTGTAATCGTTCCATTCATTTTTATTATGCTTCTGTCACGCTTTCTGACTTTACCGGTCGGATTTTCATGAAATTTTCAACATTACCCCTGTGGCTCTCTAGTGAATATGCCCTAACGGCTTATTCGCAAAAATTTGACCATAGGTCAGTATATCATCGAAAATATTGCCCGTAGGAACAAAAGTAATAGTCAAAATATTATCCTCTAAACATAAGCTAATAATATTATCTTGAAAAATTGCCAATACTGATAGTATTATCGGGTAATTTCTAAAATCGTGAGTTTTCAACCAATCGTGGTGAAATTTGACACGAATATAGAGAGGAATGTTCTTTTGATTCATTATCATTTTGGAAAAATTCCTTCCTATACTATTGGGGCCCCCCATCAAAGTGCAAAAACGTCACCAAAGACCGTACAACAACAAAAATCTCAATGTTTTCAGAAAAGATTTTTCGTAAGCTCCTCTACTTTCTAAAAAGTCATTTGGTATATCTTGGCTATGCGCAGTTTGATGTACTGTATTTCTTTTTGAAGGAGAGCCCACACATTGCCAATTTTCTAAATACTCATCGGATGTTCACGAAACTTGGAGGGATTATTAAAAATGTAGGCCTCTATGGAATATGCCCGAAAGGGCTTATTCTATCAAGTTTTGACCATAGGTCAGTGTATCATCTGCAAAAATATTGCGCGTACCAGCAAAAGTGTGTAATTGAAATATTCTTCTCTAAACATAAGCTAATAATTAATATCATCATCAAAAATTTCTATTGTTAATAGTATTAGCAGAATTAGTGATAATTCTAAAATCATGACTTTTCATCCTATCATGATGAAACTCGGGAAGAATGTTCAGAATATGCGATAATCAGGGGCGAATCCACGAGCAAGATTCTGGGGGAGAGGGGCGGTCAACTTCAAGAACCTGAGATTACAATACATTGGCAGGCAGCTGATGTGACAGAATTGCCAACCATTATCACATATTCCTTCTGCCTATAAATGCAGGAGGTATTTGTTTTGGTCGTAGGGCTGTATGGAAATGTCCGAAAAGGCTTATTCCATCAAGTTTTTACCATAGGTAAGGAATTTCAAAATGGAGATTGGGGGCGGGCGGAAATTCTTTTGCATTTTCGCTGCTTGCATAAAAAATAATTAAAATATTTAAAAGGTTTAGATTTGGAGAAAACCACATTAGTTATCAATTCAGCGGCAGTAACATTAAAGACAGCAATTGAGGTTGGGGCTGGAAATTCTTGCATTTGCTGCTTGCAGCAAATATAATACAAAAATTTTAGTTATCTCTGAAGTGGCAGTAACATTAGTCCTACACGCCATCTAAGCGAGCGCCTAGATGGGCGAGCGAAGCGAGCCCTTCTAGTTATATTATTATTGCTACTAATTTCACTTGTAAACTCGATTTTAATGTTTACATAAAAAATATTGAAACCAAGTTTTTAATTACTTTACGAAATGAGGGATGTGCAATTTTTTGCAGTAGAGACCCAATAGAAAGCCTCTAATTCGCACTATTAGCAACTATCAACAAAATTAAAAGGGACTTTTAATCTCTTTTACGTATTTAGAAAGATTTAAGTAAACCATTTTGCCAAAGCTGATAGTAACACAAGGACAGTGCATTTAGAATGATTAAATTTACACTGAGAAGCAATTGTAATTTCATTTGTCACGAAAATTTTAAAGACCAAAAAACTATGCCCGCTTTCACTTATTTTTCCATACAAACAGTTACTGTAACTCTGAGCTATGTCGAACTTTAATTAGGTGTCTGTAAAATCTGCCGATCAGACAGCTGTTGAAACAAACGCGGTGTCCAGTTTATTCTATCAGGTCATCCCATAAGTAATGTCGTTTTTTACGATAGATTAAGTTTAAACTACTACTCGTTTAAGCATAAATTTCCCGATGGTGATATCAAAGAGGAGATTTATCGTGTTTCGCTACATACTTTACAGACCTTCACAGTGAAGACGTGTGTTTGCTTTATGTGAACCCTCATAAACATGGCGGTATCAGAAGAGCATTCAGGCATATAATGCTTTACGAGTTCAAAAGAGGGAATAGTGCTACTGAGCAACGCGAAACATTCAGGGTTTATGGCAACGATATTCTGCATGTGAGAAATGTCAAAGATGGTTCAAAAGTTAGGAATAGTGACTGCTGTTTGACAGATCAGCACGCTTGGACGCCCGCGAGTTGATGATGACCTGCTGTTAGCCGCACTGAAGAAGACTGTTCAAACAATTGTCGAAGAATTGGCCAGAAAATCTTATCCCCGTACACCATCCATCGACATTTGCAACAACTCGAGAAAGTGCCTAAGTTAGGAAAATGGGTGCCACATGAATGCGGCGACAATCTGAGGGTGCGGATAAACATTAGCACAGCTCTTCATTCCCGTGAACTCCAAGGTCCGTTTTTGCACCGTTTAGTGACTAGTGATGAAAAGTGGATACTGTACCAGAATGTTAAGCGCCGTCGACAGTGGGTTTGTGCCGGAGAACCAGCGACACCACAGCCAAAACCAAATCTTCACCCTCGGAAGGTGTTGCTTAGGGTTTGGTGGGATAAAGGTGGTGTAATACACTTTGAAACCTTATCACACAACCAATCAATCACCGCTCAAGTCTACTGTCAACAACTGGATCGATTGAACACTGCACTAAAAGAAAAGAGACCTTCTTTGGTTAATCGGAAAGGAATCGTGTTCCATCACGACAACGCACGTCCTCATACCGCTCGGATCACTTCTGCAAAAAATTGAGGAGCTTGGGTGGGAAAAACTTCCACATCCTCCATATTCTCCAGACTTTGCGCCTTCAGATTATCATCTCTTCAGGAGTCTGCAAAACTATCTTGACGAGAAACAGTATACTTCTTTAGATGACATGTGCACACCAGTCTTTGTACGTTTTTTGACTCAAAACCGCCTGAATTTTATAAACATGGCATTGAAAAGCTTGTAGGACGTTGGCAGAGTGTCATTGATTCCGATGGAAAATATATTATATACTAGATTAAAAGTTTCAGTTGAGTTTTTTTTGTCCTTCAAATTCCGATCTAAAAAACGACATTACTTATGGGATGACCTGATATATAGGACTGTGATCTCCACAACGATGCTTGTGATAGTTCTTATTCATCTGGAAACTGATTAAAAGTGATTGTTCTCCTTTATGGTTGAGTCTGCTTCTTATCTTGCCTTCAGAGTGGGATAATAACTAGTTAGGAAGGCCAGATACTGGCACAGCGTTCAGGCCTAATTATGCGTCCCATCGCGCTAACTCCTGAATTATTATTTACCAGCACCATCGGGAGTCGACCCCCCCACTTTAGTATCTTCATTTCGCTTACTCGGAAACGGTGTTGTGCACTGGGATATAGATGTTGGCTTCACTTCAAGATTGCTACGCATTTCACATTTTCCGTTCTTGAGTGTTGTTGGGATGATTGTAGGGTTCAATGCAAGATCAGGAACCAGTTCTCCAACCAATTTCTATGGTGTGTGTGTGTGTCCTCCTTTCCAAGGAGTACAGATTTGGAAAAAGAAAAGGCAGTAAAGTGGGAATCGAACCCGCGTCACGTGGTTTCAGAGTCAGCGCACTACTGATTATGCCATCCAGAACCTCCTAAAATAGGTGCGTTCAAGCGAGAAAAATATTTACGCTCTTTGACCATGCTCCGTTAAACTTGGCCGTTATGCAAATGAATGGATTTCAAGTGCGATAACGGCACTGAAATAAGATGGATTACAAGTGCATTCATTTGCATAAAGGCGAGGAAGTTCAACGGAATAAAGTCAGTGTAAATATTTTTCTCTCAAACGAACTTTTTCTTTTTTTGTAGTTCTGGATGGCGTGATCCGAAACTCCGAAGGTCTTTTCCTCAGGAGTGTAGCTCGCTTCCATATTAGACATTGCGTGTTATTCTACCTGCAACAAAAAAAAAGGTTCCAAAACAAGACATCAATTTGAGCATTTGTTTTAGTTCTAATGTATCACTTTTGTAAATTTAATTTACAATAATTTCCTATGAGACCGAATTTACGGGACACCCCGTATATATGGAAACAACAACAACAAACAAAATTAGTTTTGGTATCATGAATTTTTAATCTTTCGTTCACAAATATTTTTTTCTTTTAAACTAAAAAAGTATGGTTTGTTGCTACTGAAAAAACATTATTCTCGTAACTCGGTACATGCATTAGGCACATTTTGGATTCCTTTTCCCACAACTAAACTGAACCTCCAAAAACATATAGAAGCATTTACAGAAAGTTATATTTTACTACGATTTATATTATTATTTCCGGTGAATTGTGACTGAGAGGGTTAAGCAAGGGGAGGTTTCAGTACCCATCCTGTTTTGTTTATCTTTTTGTTGTGTTAGAATCTGAACCATAAGTCAATCTTTGCTTTGGTTGGTTGATCTTTTGACGTCTTTTTTTTCAGCGGGCTACGTCTTAGCCAATGTCGTAACACCACTTCCCGTTGATCAGCGAAATTAAGCGACATTGGGTCGGATAGTTGTTGGATGTGAGACCGTCCTCCGCGTCCAAACTATGTAGCGACCCGTGCCGTGGTTCGGATCCCCCTCCGTCATAAGACCTTAGATGTCGCGAAGGTGGTTAAACAACCCCACAAAACGAACAAGAAGAAACAAAACAAAAAAAACTGTAGATTACAGTTCTTTTTAATGAGAAATATAAATTACATAAAAGTTCAACGTTGCAGTGGTTTTCTCTCGGAAGACGATATTTACTTTTCATTTAAGAAAAGTGAGCTTTTATTCCGTTTGATGATGACTTAAAAATAGTAGATTTTATGTAAAGTCTTTTTGACGTACATTTTATTTTGTGAAAATAATTAATTTTACAAGATTATAATGAACAGACATGTTTTTAGGGTGTCTAGGATGTGGCTAACGTGCTCGTTCACAACATAAAATTTCTCTCTCTCTCTCTCTCTCTCTCTCTCTCTCTCTCTCTCTCTGCTGTGCAGTTCTGGTCGCCCACCCTCAGGAAAGATATTGAGAGGCTGGAGCGAGTGCAGGCGAGGGCCACAAAGTTAATCCCTTCCGTTAGGCATATGGGCTACAATCGACGGTTACGCGCCCTGAACTTGTTTTCGCTTGAAACTCGGAGGCTGCGCGGTCAACTGATCGAGGTTTTCAAGCTCTTACGAGGGTTCAACGATGTCGATTTTAGAAGTATGTTTAGTTTAAATGATAACCCAACTCGCAACAATGGTTGGAAGTTGGATTTGAAACGGTTTAGGACTAGTGTGTGTGGGAATTACGTTACGTATAAGATCTGTGACACATGGAACAGGTTACCTTCGGAAGTTGTGAACAGTTCCTCTGTGGATCAGTTCAAGAAAAGGTTGGACGAAATCTTGCACACTATTTGAGTGTGTAAAGACATTTAGGACCTCAGTCTGCGGAAATTTCTTTTCCTCTAAAATAGTTAATATCTGGAACCAACTTCCCTCAGAGGTTGTTTCCAGTCAAAGTGTAAATCTGTTTAAAAATAGACTAGACAAAGTACTGAACACACTCATAGTTTAAGATTAAAACCTCAGAAAACTCTGCAGGAGTTCGCTTGCTCGGTGTCTCTGTGAGCAAGCTAAATATAGAGCTATTTATATATTCTCCACTTTCCTGTAAAATTTCCTTGGCTACTTTCCAAGGTCAAGGTATTTCTTCAACCTTTTTCCGTACCTGCCTCTGGCAGGGAGGGAGCGGAGGGTGGGGAGAGAGCCTTCTACTTTTCTATCCAGTTTTCTACTACTGCTAGCATAGTTGAAAGACAAAATTTTCCCTGGCACCCGTTGCCATTGGTACCTCCTCGGTATGGGCCGCAAGGCCTTTTGAGGTACTTCTTTCCTTGTAACTCCTTGTAACTCTCTCTCTCTCTCTCTCTCTCTCTCTCTCTCTCTCTCTCTCTCAGATGATGATGATAGGATATGCCCTTGCCATTGCCACACTAGCATTAAGAGTTTCATTCTCTCCCCGTCCATGACTCCAGATTTGAAAAAATTTACTGGAGCACAGCTCTGAATTTACTTTTTTTCCCCTTACACCACTAGATAGGTTAATGATAGTAAACTCTTGAATTGACGACATACCAATTACAAATTGTTTTAGCTAAACATAATAATACAATAATGTACAGTTTATAACTCACCTTAAGTTTATTTATTCATTGCAGCAGCAACAGTGGACGATGTTAGACCTTGCATGTAGGCATTTGTTGTGAATTTACCGCCATGTATGCTTGGCCACTGATCAATGGCTTTGTGTGATCATTACAGCAGATCTAGTGCCTGGAGCTGGACCCTCCTTCACAATTCTGCACAGCTTAGTCAAATGAGATGGCTTAATGGATCCTTTGTGTTCAACAATGTAACCAAGAATGGAGAATGTCCCTTCAGCTGGTGCTTCACTCCAGGCAGTTGATCCATCTTTATCAAAATGCTTTAATCTCTCTCTGATTCCTTTCCACAGCTGTTCTATATATTCTGTCAGCCAATTTATCACTGAGTCTTTTGTAAAACTACTTTCAGATCTGGTTCTGGATGGTCTAGCAACTTCAGCAACCTGGTAGTAATCAGAACTTTTCTTGATGTATTTGTAAACTTCATTTAGGATGTAATCCTCAGCTGTTAGTTCCTTTTGCTGCCCTGTGGTATCGTGCTTAAATTCAGAAACTACATCATTTGCATTTCCTCCATTAGCTAATTTGGAAATTGTTTCCATCACTCTTAACATACCAGTTTTCCCTCCTTCTTTATAAAATATATTTTCTACAAATTCTGCACTAACTGTGGTTTTTTGAGCTACTTGCAACATAATCTTTGTTACAGAGGAAATCAATACATAGAACTTGGCACTAATTTCTTTCTCTTGTGGATGATAAAAAAAAAACACAATTTTCCACAAATCTGTCAAATTGATCAAATTCGTAATTAACCATGCGAGTAGCAGATTTGAGTTTTGGTCTCTTAAAACCAATGATATTGTCAAGAACCATATTGGTATAGTCAAGGCCTGATCTCAGATTTGAAGTGTGATTCTGAATAAAGTCTAAAAGCTCACTTAGTTTACAAATTTTCTTCAATGCATCAACGTGGGCTCTGTTCACAAGATGCATTAAGTCCCATCGAAATTTGAAATTTTCTCCAAACAACTTTTTCATTTCGTTTTTAAATGGCTCGTTGTCCTTACAAAAAGCCCCATCTCCAACCATTCCAGATACCTTGGATTTAATTGCTTCTTCAGATAGTTTCAAGTGATTAGGAGACTTCAACACATCAAAAATTTCATTGGCCAAATAAACTCCTGATTTGCTGCGTACTAAATTTATCCCAGCAAGTTTTACAGTCTTATCTTCTTCACTCATAACTAATACAACTAGCATGCTTAATCCCAAAATTGTTCCAATGTCAGCTGTTATTGTTACTGAAGTTTGTTCTAAGAACCACTTTACAGTTTGTTCTTTAAGTTGATTATCTAATAGCTCACAAATTGTCTCGCACGCATGTGTGCTATGATTCAAATTTCCAACCTCACAACCTGACCTATGTAATACAGCTAGAAGTACTGGATATAGAGCCCATGCAGTGTTTGTTTTCATTATGTACAGGGTGTCCCGTAAGTCTGGACCCATAGGGATTTATAATATATTTTTTTATTATTATTATTATTTTATTATTATTATTTTTTTATTATTTTTTATTATGATTTTTATTTGTAGGGCCACTTGAAAGCCAAAGTGTACGAGGTCAAACTTCAGAACATTTTCCACCTTAAAGCACGCATTGTGGAGGCGTGTCAAGAAATTTCTGCGACTGTGATTCAGAAAGTGCTGTCGCAGTGGAGATTGCGTCTTCAACTATGTGTGCGACACAACGGCGGACACTTTGAACAGATTATGTAATAAATTTTTGGACTATTTTGTAATTTTATTATTTTTCCCTATGGGTCCAGACTTACGGGACACCCTGTAGTATAAGATGTTGCCACATAAGTCTTCTATGCGTTTAGTAGTGTTCTGAGAAGATGTTTTCATCACTTCATAAACAGCAGCTCTTTGATGATGCTGAAGTTTAATTAAATGTCTCTTCAGGTGGGTTTTCATATTTCTAAACCATCTCTCTTGATTTTCTCCTTGTTTGCATACATAGGTTAAATCTTTAACATTGAAGTAACCTTTTATGTTAGAATGTTTGTCTGAAGCACAGGCTTTGGGGTCTGTGCAAGCTATGCAATATAATGTAAACATTTTATCATCAGAAGCATCATCAATATCTTCTTGATTATCATCATCTTCATCCTCAACAGCTATATCTACATCAGGCATATTAGTGTCACTATTTGCAATGTTTTCCATTATATCACTTGGTACTGAAAATGAATCATCAGCATGCCCTAGATCCTTCTTTTCCACCAATTTGAATGTAGATTTGATCAAATCATTGTTCAGGATTTCTTGTATTGATTTACACTTGCTTAAATGGGCTATGGAAATGTCAAATTTGTTGCTTTTTGCTTTATTAGATTTGGATGCAACACTTGAACTTGAAGGCATATTTTGACTCTTCTCTTTATTAACCACAACAGCTTGGTGAGTTTCTTTTGTTAGGCGCAAAATTGCATTCAATGTCTTCTGGATTTGGGAATTTTCAAATTCCTCTAAAGCAGTTTTGTTAGTCTGATGCGCAGATTCCTCACTTACCTTTTGTTTCTTAGGTGGAGGAGAAGCACTTTCTTCAGTCTGTGAAACATCTAGTAAAAAAGTTTCATTTTCTAGATTAGCAGTTGATGAAGTTGGTTCATTTTTCTGAGGTCTAGCACTAGCACATTTTGTGAACAAACTAAATGACTGCTTTGCCGTATCTCTTTGCTGCACTTCATCCTGGTATTTCTTTACTGCAATATCTAAGCTGTGGGCCCAAACTCTGGGACCTCTTGTATTGTAACAAATATTTTTTTTGGAATTAAAATGTTCCTCCCAGTTTTGCTTCTTTGAATATTTGTTCTTGCATTGACCACAAAAGTAACCCCTTTTAACACCCTCACTTTTCTCTCCAACTTCATCAATATTAGGATCCATTATTGATTATTGACTCCCTGAAAAAATACAAAATAAGTAAAAGTTAGTAAATATAGTATGGTAAAAGTGAGTAAAAGTAAGTAAATATAGTACAATGAAAGTAAGTAAAAGTAAGTGCTTTAAACTTAGTAAAAGTAAGGAAGAGTAAGTAAAAGTAAGTTTAAACTTAACTAAACTTTTCAATTCTAGAGTCATGGTGGATTACTTAAAACCGCACAAGTAATTATCTGGCCAATTTATCAAACCTGGCCGAGATCAATGGAACATAGTCCAATCCTGATAATTTTATATTAAAAAAATACACGTTTTAATAAAATTTTAATTATCAAAACATTGAAGCTTAACAAAAAATAAAAATAATTGTTAAATATGGAATTACCAACTAAACTTAAAATAACTAAATTTGTAATTTAAAAAAATTGGTTTGTACAAGAACGTATACGCAAAAAAATTGCATAACGTCTAGCGGATGAACAAAACCCAAACCCAAATTTACTTTTTCTCATGGTCAAATTTACTGGAGCAATGCTCCCAAGATCCCAAGAATCTGGAGTCATGCCCCCGTCAATCTCACCAATGGCTGTGTTCATTCTATGGAAATTAATGATCAGGTTAATAATGATTGCAATCAATCTGGCGAGGCATTTAGACAACTTAAGTGAAGTAGAGCTGAACGAAGACGGCAACGCAAAGTCGCAAAAAAATGCTTCTTTCAACACTTTTGGAGACGCGAACGATGCCAGTGGAACTTTTAAAGAAGACAAATCGCCGTTCCAATCTACCTCAATCGAAACCTCCGCACCAGTGACCAGCGAAGCTATTGCGATGGCCGACACTTTGGCTCAGCTTTTGCCAAACGTGACCAAAACACGAAAAAGAAAGGATGAAGTTAAGGAGAAGGTTAAAGTTCATTTTCCAGATGATCCAGATTCTGTGTGTGGATTGATCTTTGTCCATCACAGAACTACAGCCAAAATCATTTGTAGGCTCTTGAAAGAGTTGTGAGACATTGGTGGTGAATTTAGTTGGATATTTCTCCAATACACAGTAGAATTGTGCAAGAATGCTGCCGAAGATCCAAGAGCCGCTGAAGCGGAACACAAGAAGCAGGAAGAAGTGCTAAGAAGATTTCGTCATCATGAATGCAACTTTCTCGTTTCAACAGCTGTGTTGGAAGAGGGAATTGACATTCCAAATTGCAACTTGGTGATACGCATAAATTGCTGAAATGTGATACGTATATGAATCATCGCAAGACGAAGTGACATGAGCAAGAATTAGGTTCCCGCATCAAAGGTCAACGACGCAGATGCGGTTCAAAGGTCAAATGAAGCTATTTCCTGTCTGCTTTTGAAGGGGACAGTGATGTTCCGACACAGTAATTGTTCGATCCGGCGTCCAGTTACTCCTCATACGTGTATAGTCGAGGACGAGCGAAAGGCGTAGAGAGTTTCTATATCCATCTAGTGGTGAAAGAGGAAGAGGAAAAAGTCTTCAATGAAATGGCGTCATACGCTGCCTACAAGCGGGTTCTGTTGAGTGAATGTGGAAGCATGGATGAAGGCACAGACAGTGAAGTAACTGCTGAGGAGGCAAACACACACACTTCCATGTGTTACACCTGCTGGAGCCTCAGTTTCCATGGCAACAGCCATTACCCTTCTTAACAAGTACTGTGCCAAACTGCCGAGCGACACCTTCACGAGACTTACTGCGATGTGGTCGATGGAATCAAGGATGAACTCGAAGGAAGAGGAGTTTCAGTGTACCATCATGCTCCCAATCAATTCGCCCTTGAAGGGATTCACCAAGGGTTCTTGGATGAAGAAAAAGTCTTTGGCGAAGATGTGTACTGCCTTGATGTGTTGTCGTAGCTTGCACGACATTGGAGAACTAAATGACAACCTGTTGCCCGTTGGCAAAGAGAGCATGCAGTTAGACGCCCACCTCTGTGCCCCTTTGCCTGATGATCAGGTGTCGGAGGGTATGCCTAGACCGGGCAGCACCAAGAGACAACAATATTACTATAAAAAGTAGCTGAGTGTTTGGTTGGGGATGAACCAAGTCCTTCACTCGACTTGTGGGTGTATAAGCTTGATATGGTACTTACTTGTCCAATCCCAGATGAACAGAATACAAGAGGAAGGAAAATATATATACCAGAGTTGTCTTCCAGATCCCTTGGTCTTGTTACCACGAAGCCTATTCCACAGGTAAGCGGGTTTCCAGTGTTGACTCGTTCTGGTGAAGTGATGGTGAGAGTTGAAGAGGTTCAGCATTCCATCAAGATTACGGAGGAGAATTTGGAACGCTTGAAATGCTTCCACATGTTCACTTTCACCCACGTTTTGAGGCTGGAAAAATATCCGATAAAGTTCCATCTCGCAAATGCAAAGAAAACTTTTTTATTACGCCTTTATCAGCAGAAAATGGTACTGAACAAATTGATTGGGACTTTGTGAACTTAATTCAGTCCAAAGGTGATCACAAGCAGACCCCGCCAAGTGAAAAGATGAGGAAGTTTAAGTTCAAGCACTCTTTGTATCAGGACGCCGTTGTTATGCCTTGGTATCGAAACCAGGATCAGCCCCAGTATTTTTACGTGGCGGAAATATGTTCGCATTTGCATCCACAAAGTAACTCCAGATGCTGGATTTGAGTCCTTTGAGAAATATTACTTGACAAAGTATGGATTGCAGATTTGCAATCTCCAGCAGGCTCTTTTGGATGTGGATCATACATCTGGCAGACTTAATTTGCTGACACCAAGGCATGTTAACAGGAAAGGTGTTGCTTTGTCTACGACTTCTGAAGAGACGAAGAAAGCCAAGAGGGAGAACCTACAACAGAAGCAAATTTTGGTACCGGAGCTTTGCACAGTACACCCCTTTCCCGCATATCTCTGGAGAAAAGACGTTTGTCTACCTACAATCCTGTATCATATTAATGGACTCCTTTTGGCCAATGAATTGAGGGTTCATGTTGCTAAAGAAATTGGGTTGGGGATAACTCAGCTGAGATTCAGTAAGTCTTGGATCTATACTTCGCTGCTTAGCGCGTATGACTTATATTTTTGGTATGTTATTTAGTATGACTGCACTGTCATTGGTAAAAGTACAGTGACCACCCTAGTTTGTGAAAAATTAGTTTTGTTTATTGATGGATTCATTAACAAATTGTAAGGTGCATGCTTTATTTTCGTTTTATTGTACTTTTGTTTCTCGATATTATAATAGTGTAGAAAAAGGAAGTAAACAAAATTTGTAAAAAAAAAAAAAAAAAAAATACGGGCGCTCTTAGCATCAGAATACCAGGATATCGTTGCTATCACCGAGTCCTGGATTCATACTGAGCGTAGGGATTACGTTGGGGAGTTCGAAATTCCCGGGTATAGAATGTTTCGCAAAGACCGCACCCGTGGGGAGGGGGGAGGGGTACTAATATACGTCAGGGACATGTTGAGTCCGGTTGTCTGCCAGTTCCGGTCGGAACGGGAGCTGCTTGGCGTTGATCTGAACGTGGGAGGGACGAACTGTATCGGTGGGGAAGTAGATAGGACGTAGGTGGATTGAAAACTGGCTGAAGAACAGGCGGCAGAGGGTTATAATTAAAGGGCTTAGTTCTGGTTGGGCCTCGGTTACTAGTGGGGTTCCTCAGGGTTCCGTTTTGGGGCCGCTGTTGTTTATCATTTACATAAATGATATCGACGGTGGCATCGTCATTCGGATCGCCAAATTCGCTGATGACACCAAGCTTGGGGCCAATGTTGGGACGCCCGAAATGATCGAGGAACTGCGTGCGGACCTAGGTAGGATAGGAGAGTGGTCCGAAAAATGGCAAATGCCGTTTAACTTGGGTAAATGCAAGTTGATGCACACTGGCTACGCCAATCCCAAGTCGGACTACTCGATGTTGGGGAGTAATATCGAGGCGATTGATTTGGAAAAGGACTTGGGTGTGCTGATTAGCAGCGACCTTAAGTTTACGAAACAGTGCGTAGAGGTGGAAAAGAAAGCCCAGAAGCTGTTGGGTTATATCAGGAGGCAATTTCAGTTTCGGAACAAGGAGATTGTGCTCTCTCTGTACAATTCCCTGGTTCGGCCGCACCTGGAGTATGCTGTGCAGTTCTGGTCGCCCACCCTCAGGAAAGATATTGAGACGCTGGAGCGAGTGCAGGCGAGAGCCACAAAGTTAATCCCTTCCGTTAGGCATATGGGCTACAATCGACGGTTACGCGCCCTGGACTTGTTTTCGCTGGAAACTCGGAGGCTGCGCGGTCAACTCATCGAGGTTTTCAAGCTCTTACGCGGGTTCAACGATGTCGATTTTAGAAGCGTGTTTAGTTTAAATGATAACCCAACTCGCAACAATGGTTGGAAGTTGGATTTGAAACGGTTTAGGACTAGTGTATGTGGGAATTACTTAACGTATAAGATCTGTGACACGTGGAACAGATTACCTTCAGAAGTTGTGAACAGTTCCTCTGTGGATCATTTCAAGAAAAGGTTAGACCAAATCTTGCACACTATTTGAGGGTGTAGAAAATTTTCCCTGGCACCCGTTGCCATTGGTACCTCCTCGGTATGGGCCGCAAGGCCTTTTGAGGTACTTCTTTTCCTTGTGACTCCTTGTAATTCTCTCTCTCTCTCACATATATAAGCGAGGTACCGACTTTTTTAGATCATTATATCTGAAGATCTATTTAACCTAACCGAACGTAACCTTTGTGCCATCGAGCCGAGAAGCGCGTGACAACAGTTTTGAACGCAATTGAGAGCTGGAAAGGTGTTTTATGTTAAGTCATTAGAGAGTGAGGTACTCGCTAATCTAGTCTAATTTAACCTCGCTAATTCCTAATCAGAAATAATGAATCTTATTTTTGACACAAAGTTTTTCTAGATTATTTTAGGTAATTTTTTTTATTTTCCGAGTTTCCAAAAAGAATAACCTCTCAAAAAAATTACCTCACAACAGTTGTGATTATTACACATTTGACCTCACTTATACTCAGTTGCCTTTCCGCACGCGTGCGCGCAATCCCCTCCCTACGTACACAGACACACACCGTGGGTACTTGGAAATGCGTGCACGTACACACATATCGTGGGTACCTCAAAATGCGTCCACACACACACCATGGGTACCTCGAAATGCGTCCACACACACATACCATGGGTACCTCGAAATGCGTCCACACACACACACACCATGGGTACCTCGAAATGTGTCCACACACACACACCATGGGTACCTCGAAATGCGTCCCCCCCCCCCATGGGTACCTCGAAATTCGTCCACACACACACACACACCATGGGTACCTCGAAATTCGTCCACACACACACACACACACACACACACACACACACCATGGGTACCTCGAAATTCGTCCACATACACACACCATGGGTATCTCGAAATGTAATAATGTTATGACGAGATCTAATTTTAAAACTTGAACGAAATGTACTCATAACTTCATCTTTAGTGCAAAGTTTTCAGAAGTAGAATAGTTTCCGTGCGGAGTCTGTACTAAGTACTTTTGTTGATGCGCACTTTCGGAAAGAAGTTCGCCTCTAAACATAAAATTCCTAAATAACATAAAAAATTACTAATTTGAAATGTTCTGTTTTCTTTAGGTATTTTATTATTTTTGGTGGTCGTAATAAAACTTAACAAACCTCAATCAATGCTAATTAGTAATTTTTTATGCGTTTTAAACAAATTTTCTAGTCGAACTTTTTGTCCGAATTGTACTTATCTTGAAAGAACGCGTGGATTTTCTTTACTTTATATAAACATACTGATGAAACGGCAGATTTAAGCTCAAGTCTGCAGTGAGTCGACACTAAGCGCTTGGGATCTGTGAATCGCGGAAAGCGGATGATGAATATATTTTATATAATAACTACTGGGAAGGGGGGGGAAGGGCCCGGATAAGTAAGGAGGAAGGAATAAAAGCAGGATTTTCCTCGCAAGTTCTGAAACAATTCGCTGTTGGAACTCTCATCACACAGCAATGAACGACGTTCATATGATTTTTTGTTGACAGGAGAATTCGTACACACTGTAAACAGGTAAGTTAGTGCACTGTAACGGGGGAAGTTTGTAAAGCGTTGAAGTGCAAGCCTATAAAGGGCTTTTGTAACTGTAGCGTTTCCAACATTGACCGTATACACTGCGTTCGCACTTATTAAGCAGATTACATTTTCTCCAATATTTTCAAAAGCTTTTCCCCAATTTCAATAAAATTTGTAGCAAATAATCACTATATATAGCAGCATTGATGGCATTCATTTCGATAAAATATTTTGATAATTAAAATAATTATCTCATTTTATTGAAAAATATGTAAAATATTGTGTTCCGAATTATTAAGCAAGTATTCTATTTACGGATCTAAATGGTGAAAATGGGTAAGAAGAAGGATTTAACATTAACTGAGAAAAGAGAAATAGTCAAGTTACTCGCTGAAAATATAAAATCTATTGAAATTGCGAAGCAGTTTGGCAGAGCTTATCGAACTGTAAACAAGTTTTCAGCGGAGGGTACCAAACTGAGGCAGCGAGGTGATAAAGGAGCTATAAGAAAAGTGACAAGGCGGCAGATATCTGTAATCAAGCGCAAATTGCAAAGCATCCATTGTCCTCGAGTAAAGAGGTTTTTGAGCAGGCTGGCATACATAATGTACCAAGAACATCTCGATGTGGAATCCTCCAAACAATTGGCAAGACGTGTAAACCTACGATTCAGTCACCATTAACACCCAGGTACAAGAAGCAGCGTGTTGAATGGGCGCGTCAGTACGTGAAAACAGATTTTAATACTGTATTCTTAACCGATGAATGAAGAGCAACCCTTGAGGGATCTGATGGTTGGTCAAGAATAACACGACGAAATACGAAACAACGAAATTCGAGGTAGATTATAACCTGTTTCAATGAGAAAACATTTTACTCTATTATGTTATTAAACAGATTAATTAATCAAATTCTACTCGTTTTTCGGCAAAATATAATAATGTATTGCGTTGGTAAACAGTTGAATTTCGTCAATTTCGATCGTTTTTTTTTTTACATGTTTTCAAAAACTACATCTGCGAATATGGACGACGAATCTGCTAAACTATAAAGTAGTTAAAGATTGACGACGAAATTCGAAACGACGAATTTTGAGATATTCCTGTAGTAAGTTCCCAGTTAGTGTCTATGCGGTCTCCAATTTGGAACCTAATTCTGAGAACCTTTCCTTAGCCTATTTTGATATGTAATAAATACGAGACCAGATAGTTCAGAATCTTCGTCATACGGAATTTTACTGCACAGAGTGTATGATTGTCTTTCCCTTGCATGTTCTTGTCAGCAGTTGCCATGGTGACACAGAAAGGGAAAGGTTAGGTGTTAATAAAGTACTCGAAGGTACTGTCGAAAAACTTTTTAAAAATTTACTGATTAGACCCTCTTTTAACGAAATTAATTATTTTCAAGGAAATGGAATTTTTGTTATCAAAATTTTATCACCAATACTATATATATATATATATATATAATATATATATATATATATATATATATATATATATATATATATATATATATATATGTGTATGTGTGTGTGTGTGTGTGTGTCAAATTTTCTGTTAGTTTATGAAGTGATTTTTAAAATTAAATTTCTGTGTAACATGTCACCCCATCTGTTATATATTTCATGTCAATTCATTTCACTCGGGGTGGGTGGGAATTTGGGAAATGACTGTAGAAAAGGTTAAAAATGTTGATCATATTATCCTCAACGTTTATAAAATGAAATGAAAACTTAAAAAATTTCAGTGTAATAATAATTATTTATTATTATTATTATTATGTTATTACTAATATTACTACTGGGCCTACCACTATTTTGTATTTTAGTTTATTCAACGGTTCATAATTTTTACCCCGACGTTATGAATATTTATGGGTAAGGAAATAAGTATACTCAGTGTGTGTGGGAACAAGACTCCAAATTATCTATTTTCCTATAAGTTTTTTGAACTTCCTTGTGAATTTTTCCTTATTTTCCCGCGGCGGTGGAGTGTTTGCCTGCCTCTGGAAAGATAATGAATGGTCATGCTTACATTTTATCTCCTTACCTTTCTCTTTTCGATACATTTTCTGACGAATGACTGATTTACACGGAAAAGAATGTAAACGTGATTATTTTTTTTTAAATTAAGTATCCCCTACTTTTTTCGTTTTCTTTATTCTAACACTCCGTTTTCTTAATTTTTAAAAAATTATTTCTTCCTTCCTTTCTCTTGTAATGATAAGAGAGAGGCCAGAACCTGGCACAGTGCTCAGGCCAACTAATGCGGACCGTTGCCTTAACTCCTATATGACTGTTACGAGCATCACTGGGATTCGAACCTC
The DNA here is from genome assembly GCA_023014485.1 of Bathynomus jamesi. Classification (NCBI taxonomy): domain Eukaryota; kingdom Metazoa; phylum Arthropoda; class Malacostraca; order Isopoda; family Cirolanidae; genus Bathynomus; species Bathynomus jamesi. Next base: position 57,639 of record JAJOZX010012669.1, read on the forward strand.
CGCATCCTTCTGCTCTAATCAACATTTTCGATGGAACCAATATAGATTTCTCTCTCTCTCTCTCTCTCTCTCTCTCTCTCTCTCTCTCTCTCTCTCAGAAATCTTTGTCCGATGAAGATGCAACTTTGGAATACATTGGATTGAAATATAACAAATTGTTTGACTTGCATAAACTTCACAAGGACTTTGATCATTGTTGTTGAACAGTCTGCACCATTAACCAGATGGGTAGCAAGGGGGGGGGGGGGTTGAAGTTGGGACGAGTGGGGTCTCTTATTGATTCCAGATACGGAAAAGATAAAAGAAATTGGGGAAGCTTTGTTTAATGAAATGTATGTTTCTTTTAGGGAGACTGTAACATATGTGAATTAAATTTTAAATAAATTAAATATTAAACCGTTTTGGTATATATATATATATATATATATATATGATACACACAGACCGTGCATGGAACAAGGAACTCTTCTGGATAATTAAATCCACTATAGTCCGAATAAGTATGGTAAATGACAAATACCATAGTTTTTCTTTTTCATGATGCAAGCCCGACGTGGACACGGGTCTCTCGCAAAGAGTCCCATAAATATAGCTTCCCTCACCAGCTATCTGCAAAGCAGACAGGATCCAGCTTTGGGACATGGATCTAGGGTTTAAAGCAGCCTAGCCCCACTACATTTAGAACCTCAATATAAGTAAAAGACTCGTTGCATTCACGTCGGATTGAATAAATCAAAGAAAAAGGGGTAACTATTATATTTTTAGCCAAAACCAAAACTTAAACCTCAACTGGCAGAATTGAGCGTCCTCTTTTCAAGGCACATAACATGTCCGTTTCATGATGGGAATGAACTCAGAATGGTTCCCTGAGTTTTTTATGATACACACACAGACCGTGCATGGAACAAGGAACTCTTCTGGGATAATTAAATCCACTATAGTCCGAATAAGTAATGGTAAATGACAAATACCATAGTTTTTCTTTTTCATGATGCAAGCCCGACGTGGACAACGGGTCTCTCGCAAAGAGGTCCCATAAATATAGCTTCTCTCACCAGCTATCTGCAAAGCAGACAGGATCCAGCTTTGGGACATGGATCTAGGGTTTAAAGCAGCCTAGCCCCACTGCATTTAGAACCTCAATATAAGTAAAGACTCGTTGCATTCACGTCGGATTGAATAAATCAAAGAAAAAGGGGTAACTATTATATTGCAACGAGTCTTTTACTTATATTGAGGTTCTAAATGTAGTGGGGCTAGGCTGATTTAAACCCTAGATCCATGTCCCAAAGCTGGATCCTGTCTGCTTTGCAGATAGCTGGTGAGGGAAGCTATATTTATGGGACCTCTTTGCGAGAGACCCGTTGTCCACGTCGGGCTTGCATCATGAAAAAGAAAAACTATGGTATTTGTCATTTACCATTACTTATTCGGACTATAGTGGATTTAATTATCCCAGAAGAGTTCCTTGTTCCATGCACGGTCTGTGTGTGTATCATAAAAAACTCAGGGAACCATTCTGAGTTCATTCCCATCATGAAACGGACATGTTATGTGCCTTGAAAAGAGGACGCTCAATTCTGCCAGTTGAGGTTTAAGTTTTGGTTTTGGCTAAAAATATAATAGTTACCCCTTTTTCTTTGATTTATTCAATCCGACGTGAATGCAACGAGTCTTTTACTTATATTGAGGTTCTAAATGTAGTGGGCTAGGCTGCTTTAAACCCTAGATCCATGTCCCAAAGCTGGATCCTGTCTGCTTTGCAGATAGCTGGTGAGGGAAGCTATATTTATGGGACCTCTTTGCGAGAGACCCGTTGTCCACGTCGGGCTTGCATCATGAAAAAGAAAAACTATGGTATTTGTCATTTACCATTACTTATTCGGACTATAGTGGATTTAATTATCCCAGAAGAGTTCCTTGTTCCATGCACGGTCTGTGTGTATCATAAAAAAACTCAGGGAACCATTCTGAGTTCATTCCCATATATATATATATATATATATATATATACAATTAGTCAAGTTATGTATTTTAAGCTAAAAAAAAATTCGTTTTTATGTTCTTACCAAGTACTTTCGCTCTGTATACCCAATTGTTCATTCATTATTCACGTGAATATGCAAAACGCCTTTCGCGGTACCACGAGCGTAATATTAATGTTACTGAAGCGGAAGAAGACTTAATAGTGGCTCATGAAAGTGCGATAGAAACCATATATTTCACTCCGTCAAAACTAAGTGACGTCGTCAAATAAAAAATAGTGGCAGCTTTCAACGCCTGAAATACCTTTCCCGTTGCTATGGAAACATGATTTCAACAAGCTATATAGGAAATGAATTCTATGTATTAAATTCGCTGTGCGACACCCTCCCATCCCAGTTCTCTCCTGAATCAAATTTCCTTCACTCTCTCCCTGTATTCAGCCTCCACCCCCCCCATTTCTGTATTTTCAGTAACGAGTCAATTTATCTGCGGATAATCAGAATTATGAAACGAAAAAAGATAATAATTTAAAAGTTTTTTTACTAAAATTTTTGTTAGATCGTCTGAATGGATTGATTTGTGATCAGTCGCGGATTATGGATCAAGGGAGGCACGTTCATTATTGAGAGAGAGAGAGAGAGAGAGAGAGAGAGAGAGAGAGAGAGAGAGAGAGAGGCTAACAAAGATCTTAAGATCCATTCCGGGCTTGCCCAGGAAAGAAGTCTAGAAAATAAGAGAAACAGAGCTACAAGAACAAGAGGAAGCCTCAAATCCCTTTCGGTCTACTCGGGGAGGGGGGGGGGTTCCTGTTATTAAACTGGTGTATCTTTTAATTATTCTAGCAGCAGTAGAATACTGGATAGAAAAGCCAGAGGCGGGTACGGAAAAAGGTTGAAGAAAGTAGCCAAAGAATTTTTTCTAGGAAAGAGGAGAATAGAAAAACTAGCTTGACAACTATGCTATGCACACATAGAAATCCTATACTAGATAGTACCGTTGTATAAACTAACATCATCATATATTTATACTGGTCGTATATCAACTACTTGGTATCGCCACAAAAACCTCAATCATATGGTTTTGATTTTTTACAGGAATATTTACAGCTCTAATTACCGAAGTGTGGGGCCAGTAAAGACCCCATGGCCCTCCAGGCTAGCTCAAAAAGGATTAAGAGAGAAGAAAAGGTCAAACTCTCCATATGCTTACACTTACTGTATGTACTGTACGTGCAACGCTATCACGCAAAAATAGAAATATAGCTCTCCTCCTCTTCGCGTGGACTACTGCCGGCAGTGATGAAATGTTACTACAGGAAAGCTGTTGGTCCACACCATGCCTGCACTTATCACGTGCACCTATTTATCCAAGAGAGAGCGAAGAAAAAATAGTGATAACAGAAACGCAACTCTACCTCACCCAATCTATGCCATGGATTTCTAATAGACATATTACCGAGGCAGGCAAGTGTGTGAACGTGTTTTCTGTAATTGAATGTTGCCGATTTTCAACTTGGGTCTTTCGCCGTAAAAGGTGTTCATGCGGCAAGTGATGTATTGAGTCTTATACTCCGCAGTGTTCCACCACGAGAGAGAGAGAGAGACCCCAAGATCCACTCTAGGCTAGACCAAGAAAGAAATAAAGAAAATAAGAGAGAGAGAGAGAGTTACAAGGAGTTACAAGGAAAATAAGTACCTCAAAAGGCCTTGCGGCCCATACCGAGGAGGTACCAATGGCAACGGGTGCCAGGGAAAATTTTCTACACCCTCAAATAGTGTGCAAGATTTGGTCTAACCTTTTCTTGAACTGATCCACAGAGGAACTGTTCACAACTTCTGAAGGTAACCTTGTTCCACGTGTCACAGATCTTATAGGTAAAGTAATTCCCACGGACCCACACACACTAGTCCTAAACCGTTTCAAATCCAACTTCCAACCATTGTTGCGAGTTGGGTTATCATTTAAACTAAACATGCTTCTAAAATCGACATCGTTGAACCCGCGTAAGAGCTTGAAAACCTCGATCAGTTGACCGCGCAGCCTCCGAGTTTCCAGCGAAAACAAGTTCAGGACGCGTAACCGTCGATTGTAGCCCATATGCCTAACGGAAGGGATTAACTTTGTGGCCCTCGCCTGCACTCGCTCTAGCCTCTCAATATCTGGTTAGAGGAATGGCTTCGTGCTAGGAGACAGAGGGTGGTTGTTAATGGTAGTGAATCGGGGTGGTTGGAGGTAGCTAGCGGTGTCCCACGGGGTTCAGTGCTAGGCCCATTGCTATTCGTAATTTACATTAACGACATAGATGTAGGATTGACTAGTAACGTGTCAAAATTTGCGGACGATACTAAAATAGGCGGTAAGGTTGTTAACGAGGACGATAGAAATAGGCTCCAAGACGATGTAAATAGGATTATGGAGTGGACGGATGAGTGGCAGATGCAATTTAACGTAGACAAATGTAAAGTTTTGCATATACGTTCTCGTAACAATAATTACACGTACACGATGGAAGATAGACGGTTAGCGAGCGTTGACGAGGAAGTAGATTTAGGCGTACGCGTATCTAAGGATTTATAAGTTAGGAACCAGTGCCTGGAGTCTTGCGCAAAAGCTAATAGGATGCTAGGCTTCATAGCGCGTAATTTCAAATTTAAATCGAAGGATATTATATTGCCCCTTTACAAGTCCCTAGTCAGGCCTCATTTAGAATATGCCGTTCAGCTTTGGTGCCCGTATTTGCGTGAGGATATTGATAGGTTAGAAAGGGTTCAACGTCGTGCCACGAAACTAATTCCGTCATTGCGCAACCAGCCTTATGAAGATAGGATTAAAGAGTTAGACTTGCATTCACTCGAAACTAGGAGATTAAGGGGGGAGCTTATTAAAGTTTTCAAAATCGTTAATAACATCGATAACTTAAATTTTGACAAACTGTTCACTTTCGATAATAGCAATACTCGTAATAACGGATTTAAGTTGCGTGGCAGACGTTTCATTACTAATATCGCTGAAAACTTCTTTACGTTTAAAGTAATTGATAAATGGAATAATCTTCCCGCGTCAGTCGAACTCTACCAGCGTTGATATGTTTAAGAACCGTTTAGATAGGCATTTTAAAAATATTAACGTTGTTTAAAATAGAAAACAATTAGTAACAGGAGCTCTGAGGGTGGTGGTCGAGGATGAGTCTGTTGACGATTAATGCAAGCTTGTGACATGGCAGCAAAAAAATTATAAAAAAAAAAAAAAAAATAGACTAACACGAACGTAGATGTAGCTCGTAGCGTAAACTAACCCACTTTTTGTTTAACTTTACCTCTTTTTTTTTTCTTATCCTCTCCTTACTTGCATGTCTGTAGTTTGCATGGTATGACTGTGAGTTAAGACTGTGTTTGTATGGTTTGTAAGCGTTCTTATTTTACTTCTTTTCATCTTTCACCTCTTTCCTATTCTCTCCGACTATTTTTCTGACTTGTCGGCAGTGGCCGGCGGATGATGATGATGGTGAGTCTTTTTTTCTTTATCTGAATGAATGTTAACCCACGAGTGGTAGGTGTTCCTCCTTACTTAACCCCTTATTCTCTTCTCTTCTCTTCTCTTAACCCCCTACTCTTTCCTTTCTCTCGGGCTAACCTTAGAGTGGATCTTAGGGTCTTTGTTAGCCTTAGCTTCTGTAGATCTTTCCTGAGGGTGGGCGACCAGAACTGCACAGCATACTACAGGTGCGGCCGAACCAGGGAATTGTACAAAGAGAGCACAATCTCCTTGTTCCGAAACTGAAATTACCTCCTGATATAACCCAACAGTCCTTTTCGAAATCAGTGGCCTCGATATTACTCCCCAACATCGAGTAGTCCGACTTGGGATTGGCGTAGCCAATGTGCATCACCTTGCACTTACCCAAGTTAAACGGCATTTGCCATTTTTCAGACCACTCTCCTATCCTACCTAGGTCCGCACGCAGTTGTTCTATCGCCTCGGGCGTCCCAACATTGGCCCCAAGCTTTGTGTCATCAGCGAATTTAGCGATCCTACTGACGATGCCACCGTCGATATCATTTATGTAAATGATAAACAACAGTGGCCCCAAAACAGAACCCTGAGGAACCCCGCCAGTGACCGAGGCCCAACCCTTTAATTACAACCCTCTGCCGCCTATTCTTCAGCCAATTTTCAATCTACCTACCTACTTCCCCACCAATACCCAGCGCGCGCACTTTGGCCATTAGCCGGCGGTGAGGTTCCTTATCAAAGGCTTTCTGAAAGTCGAGATAAAATATATCAATCGCCCTACTCTTATCATACTCACTCAACATGACGTGGAGAAACTCGAGCAAGTTGGTGAGACACGACCTATGCCGTCTAAACCCATGTTGGGAGTCCTCAAGCAGCTCGTACGAATCCAAATGGTCAACGATCCTATCCGCTATTATCCCCTCTAATAATTTACCTACAACTGAAGTGAGACTAATGGGACGATAGTTCCCTGGACTTTCGTGATACCCTTTCTTAAAGATAGGGGTCACGTTGGCTTCCCTCCAGTCACCAGGCACCTGGCCCGTCTCCAACGCTTTGTTGAAGACTGTAGCCAGGTGGGGAGCCACCTGGTCTCGCACCTCCCGCAACACTCTAGGGAGAAACTGGTCTGGCCCAGGAGCCTTAAACGCGCTCAGTTTGTCTATTCTATCGGCAACGACTGTCGCGGTACATCGAACACTATCCAGGCCAGCACCTTCGTGCCTGACGCCTGGCTCAGAGAGAGAGTTACAAGGAAAAGAAGTACCTCAAGAGGCCTTGCGGCCCATACCGAGGAGGTACCAATGACAACGGGTGCCAGGGAAAATTTTTTACACCCTCAAATAGTGTGCAAGATTTGGTCTAACCTTTTCTTGAACTGATCCACAGAGGAACTGTTCACAACTTCTGAAGGTAACCTTGTTCCACGTGTCACAGATCTTATATGTAAAGGAATTCCCACACACACTAGTCCTAAACCGTTTAAAATCCAACTTCCAACCGTTGTTGCGAGTTGGGTTATCATTTAAACTAAACATGCTTCTAAAATCGACATCGTTGAACCCTCGTAAGAGCTTGAAAACCTCGATCAGTTGACCGCGCAGCCTCCGAGTTTCCAGCGAAAACAAGTTCAGGGCGCGTAACCGTCGCTTGTAGCCCATATGCCTAACGGAAGGGATTAACTTTGTGGCCTTCGCCTCTACTCGCTCCAGCCTCTCAATATCTTTCCTGAGGGTGGGCGACCAGAACTGCACAGCATACTCCAGGTGCGGCCGAACCAGGGAATTGTACAGAGCGAGCACAATCTCCTTGTTCCGAAACTGAAATTGTCTCCTGATATAACCCAACAGCTTCTGGGCTTTCTTTTCCACCTCTACGCACTGTTTCGTAAACTTAAGGTCGCTGCTAATTAGCACACCGAAGTCCTTTTCCAAATCAGTCGCCTCGATATTACTCCCCAACATCGAATAGTCCGACTTGGGATTGGCGTAGCCAATGTGCATCACCTTGCATTTACCCAAGTTAAACGGCATTTGCCATTTTTCGGACCACTCTCCTATCCTACCTAGGTCCGCACGCAGTTGCTCGATCGCCTCCGGCGTCCCAACATTGGCCCCAAGCTTGGTGTCATCAGCGAATTTGGCGATCCGACTGACGATGCCACCGTCTATATCATTTATGTAAATGATAAACAACAGCGGCCCCAAAACGGAACCCTGAGGAACCCCGCTAGTGACTGAGGCCCAACCCGAAGAGAGAGAGAGAGAGAGATATATGCACTCTTGGATAGGCCAAGAGAGAAATAGAGAAAAGAGAGCGACTCAAAGATCTACTCTAGGCTAGACCAAATACAGAGAGAGAGAGAGACAGAGAGAGAGAGAGAGAGAGAGAGAGAGAGAGAGATCCACTCTTGGCCAGACCAAGAAAGAATAGAGAGAGAGAGAGCGTTGTTTTATTACTTCGAAAATTCGAAAATTTGAACCTTTCACATTCTGACGCTCGAAATTCTTTGTAAAATAGTTTTATGGATGTGTATTGAGTTTTCAACTTTACTTTGCAACTTGTGTAAGAACACGACAACTAAACTAAAAATAAACGCTTGTAATTTAAGTTTTAAATAAATGCCAATATATAAGAGTATATCTTGTATTTTAGCCATAAAAAGTACTTTAAAGTAGTTACAAGTGATGAAAAAAATTAACTTTGAAAAAAGGGTGAGATGTAATTAAGCGAAAATAAATTACAAAATGATCTTGTTAAAATTTTGTTTTTTAAGTTAGAAATAACTTCTTTTTTTTAACTCAAATTTTACAAACTTTGTTTTAAAGTTGGTATTAAAATCTAACCAAAAATTTAATAACAAATGTAATGAAAAACCAGTTTTTTTTTTTTCAATCGTAATTCTGAAATCTAACCAATACAAAAAATATTTTCACTTACGTGAAAATCGTTATGATTTTTGACAATTTTTTTTTTTTTTTTTGGTTTACATTTAAAAATTTATTTGAACCTAACAAGTTTTTCATATTTGGCTCAACAGTCAGTGGATTCAGTCATACTTGAGCAAAATTTCAACCAAATAAAAAAACTCGAACCAGTTTTTAATAATTTTAAACCAAAAAACCCTAAAAGTTTTCAACCAAACAAACGTGTTAAATACTTTTAATTTAGCAAGAAATCCAACCAAATTTTAATAAACTTTCAACCCAACGGGGAAACTAGGATTTTAACCAAACTTTCAACCCAACTCTAAAACCCATTAGCCATTTGACTTTGCTCCCGAAAAGTGGAACCTATAATATAAATTTGGTAATTATCTTTAATCACCGCAATTTGGTTCTCTTAAAATGGCTTTTAAGTTGACGCAATAAAAAAGGTCTAAATCTTTTAATTTTTCACCTTTTTTTTTATTTCGGGAAAAAATTAAAAACATGTTTTCAGAAAAGGTATTAATTATGAAGTTTAAAAAACAGAGTTTTGTTTTTTTCATATTTTTCTGGTTCTTTTCGCGTTTTGTCATTGAAATACTTTAAATAACGCAAAGTAGTTATTACGGAATTATAGCAATGGTGTCTATATATACATAATATATATATATATACAGGGTGTTCCATAAGTCCGGTTTCATAGGAAAATTTATTTTAAATTAAATTTACGCAAGTAATACATTAGAACTAAAGCAAATGTTCAAATTGATATCTTGTTTTGGGACCTTTTTTTTTTATTGTTGCAGGTGAATAACGCAATGGCTAACGTGGAAGTGAGTTAGTGGTGAGGAAAAGGCCTCTGGAGACCTTTTCCTCACCAGTGTAACAAAACAAAAAAAAAAAAGGTCCCAAAACAAAACATCAATTTGAACATTTGTTTTAGTTCTAATGTATTACTTTTGTAAATTTAACTTAAAATAAATTTTCCTATGAGACCAGACTTATGGGACACCCTGTATATATACATATAATAAAAAATTGTGTAATTGTAGGTAAAAATATATAAAAAATATTTCCTTGTAGTTTAACTTAGACCTTCAGGATACAACATAAGCTTAATAACTTTTTTCAGATTTAAACTTCAAACCGAAAATATAGATAAGTAAATAACCATTAAAATAACCAATAAAATAACTGGTAAATGTTATAACAAAAATATGGAGCAGGTTTGTAACGTTATTAAAAAAACAAAAACCTGCAACGTGAATCACCAATTAATTTTCTTTCCGGTCTGCAGAGGTGTTTTTGTCGAGCTTCAAGTTCGCACCAAAATTTAACTTTTAAGTCAAAATGTGTTCGTTTTAGGTTGTTTCGTTTGGGCCAAATGAAAGACGCATTCTTTTACTTCTACGTTAAGTTAGGTTTGGTAAGTTAGATTAAATCAGGTTAGGTTTAGTTGAGTTCTTAGGCAGAGTTATAGTCTAAAAAGTTAAATGCGATGAAACTATGTTTGGCCCAAATGAAATGATAGGAAAGTGTGTGTATGTTTCGGCGGTTGTTTAACCATCTTTGTAATATCTAAGGTCATAAGACGGGGAAGACCTACAGCTTTACATGGGATCCGAACCATCTAAGTTTCGCTACATCATATGATAATAAAAACCCACTCTAGTAGACAGTTTATTTCCACAACAGTTTCGATGCCCACTGGCATCCTCTTCGGTTAGATTTTCTGTATCTACCCGAAAAGGATGCCAATGGGCATCGAAACTGTTGTGGAAATAAATTCTGTCTACTAGAGTGGGTTTTTATTATCATATTTTGACCTTCACGTAAAAAAGTGAAGTTTTTTGCATTCGCTACATCATTTGGACGCGGAGAACAGTCCCCCATCCAACTACTAGCCAGACCCACTGTCGCTAACTGACCGCCCATTGGTGACCCCTGACCAAGAGGATATCATTATCAAATATGTTCAAATCTTTTCTACATTATTAATAGTTCGGAGCAATTAAGAACAGGAAAATAGGCTATATTCAAAATGTCAATCATCCATGATGATTCCATTAAAATACTTTTTGTATGCTATAAATTAAACCAAGGGTGCTTAGACTAGGTACCTAAGATCTACTTTTGCCAGCCTCATCCTAACGCGATCTATCAACACTGAAATTAACAAAAAAGTTTTGCATCCCAAAATATTTTCTTTATTCATGCAAAATACATTTATTTAAATAATAATAATTATAAAATTATCATTATCAAATTAGGCGTAGATGATTTGTACTGCATGGCGTCGGCAAGCTGCGCAAAGTTTGGATTATAATTGCTGACTGCTAGCCTCAAGCAGACGTCCAGATGATTATCTGTTAGAGTGGACTGGTACTTGGACTCGATGATCTTCATGTTTGAGAACGCTGATTCACAGTGGTACTTGGAACCGAAAAATGCTCTCAAATACGTGGCACTTTTTCTCAGATTTGGATATTTTTCCTCCACGAGAAGATTCTAAAATGTTTTATCGGATCCCCTCGATTTGATTTGAAGGTCGCTTTGCAGTGTTAAAATTTCACTTCCGATGTAAGGTGGGTCCATGTGAAACAATATTGCCATTCTTAATGCAATTTCTTCAACATCTGCATCAAACGGAAAGCGCATAAATCATGCTACGGGTTCTAGCATTGCGAACTCTTAGAAGCGCCTCTCAAACTCTGTGATGAGGCTGTTCACGTGCTCCACATATCGATCATTGCCAAAATTTGTGAATTCTTTTTCCTGGCTTTCTAGCATTTGGGAAATGCCTCAGTTTGTGTTTGCAGTTGTGAGAAGAACAATTTTAATTTTTGTTCAAAGGCATTCACAGAACGAATCATTTGGACAATATTTTTATCCTTTCCTCGAAGTTCTAAATGGAGTTCGTTCAGCTTAGCAGTGACATCAGTCAAAAAAGCTAAATCTAATAACCACACTTCATCTTCAACTGCTTATATCAATCACTTCTTGAGGCCAGAAACTCTTTGATTTCGGTCAACAAATTTCTAAATCTCTAAAGAAATTTTCCCCTATTAAACCATCTTATATGAGTGTGTATCAAAAGTTTTTGTGTTCTGCTTTACTTTCTTCCAGTTGAGACTTAAAGAAGCGCCTCTGCAGAGTTTTGCCCGAATAGAACATACGATCTTGAGCCCAATATCCATGACTTCTTTCACATTCAGCATTTTACTTCCCAAATCCTGTTGATGACTTATGCAATGATAACTATGGAAGTTAGAAAAATCACTATCATAATGTAGAGAATAACGAAACCACCACAGGTATGGCCAGTCATGGTCGGAGCTCCATCGGTGGTAATGGACACAAGTTTGTTACCCATAAGTTTGTTAATGAGTAACTAAGTGTTATTAACAAAGTCTTTGAATGCCTGGAAAATGTCCTCTCTTCGAGTTTTTCCCTTCAACGGTATGATCTATTCCTCCTTAGTAGTCACTTTAAATATCATTGTTATGCAAATGCACAGTTGGGATGTGTCAATAGCATCTGTCGACTCATCAAATTGAAGTGAAAAGCAAACATACTTATTTACATCTTTGTTTAGATCCTCACCCATCACTTCTGAACGTCGAGTAATAGTGTGTCTGGATAGCTGAATTTTCTTAAGAGCTGAAATTATTATCGATTTATTTTTGAAATGATCAAACATTGAGTCTGGTGCCTCCAAAAATGCATCTTTTACCATGTCTTCATCCTCGAAGGTTTTTTGAGCTTAACTAACAAGTGATTCACCCGGAAGGATGCGCTTGTGGCTGACTTTGATTTCTCGATGGGCCTAGTAAATATGGATTGTTGGACAACAAGTTGAAACTTCAAGTACTTCATCTTCGTCTTGCGCAGTTCATTTTTGGCTGGAAAGTCGCTCTCATATTTCTTGTGAACAGTTTTGAATTGCCTTTCCACATTTCCCTTCTCAGCAAGAGCTACAGTCGAATGGCAAATCAAACACACGCACTTTGAATTCACCATTGTAAATTGTTTTTTTTGTTTTTGTTGCTTGTTCCGGCACTCATGATTAGCCCTCCACTAAAATTTTATAGGCAAAAAATGCCGGGTGAGGACCCCCAAATTTGGTTGATTGGGTGGTTCTTTACATATACATATAAGAACCACCCAATCAACCAAAATTTGGGGGTCTCACCCCCACATTTTTTCGTATTAATATAAAACGTGTACCAAAGAAGTTTTATTAAAATCAATTAATATTTAGGGGGGCGTCATAAGCAACCATCCCTACTAGGCCAAATTTACTATGCTTTCAGTCCTAAGATGTTTAGTACAATTCAGTTTCTACTCAATCAGTATTCAATGTCTATTTTAGTTTATGCTGTTCTTTAACTGCTGTTATTTGCCCTTATAATGGAATGCTAATAAAAAATTCGTGTATTTATGTTTCAATAATTAACTAAATTTGAGTCCTTGTGTGGGACCAATAACAATATTTATAATTACTTGAGATTTTGCGCATTTTGTTTTTTGTCAAATGGAATATATTGAGGGGGTGAGATAGTGAAATTTGCAATTTCGAAAAATAAGGGCCACCCTAATATACAGGGTGTCCCATAAGTCCGGCATCATAGGAGAAATTCATATTTTTCTATTTCTACAAACCATAATTCATATTTTTCTCTTTCTACAGGCCATAATGTCTGTGAGCAAGGAAGAACGAATCCAGATAATTCTACTCATAGGAAATCGGAGTCAAAGAAAGGCCACTGCTGAATTTAACAGACTGCATCCAGACCGCGAGCCAATAACACAGAGTTGTGTTAGCAGACTTGTTGCAAAGTTTAAGGAAACAGGATCCATAGAAGATAAACCACGCAGTGGACCTTCAAGGAGGTCCACTGACGATGATACAGCGACTGCTATCCTGGCTCATTTTAACAGAAGTCCCAATAAGTCTCTTCGGCGGTTCTCTGCCGAGACAGGAGTGTCGAAAAGTAGCATCCATCGCATTCTTCAGGCTCACAAATGGCATCCATATAAACTTCAGATCCGACAGAAATTAAGCGAAGATGATGATCCCGACCGGCGGATGGAATTTTGTGAATGGGCTACGGAACAATATGCTCGGGATGCCAATTTCCCGTCCACCATTCTGTTCAGTGACGAGGCTGTTTTTTATGGAAATGGTGAGGTAAATCGACAGAACACCTGCTACTGGTCTCAAAACAGCCCTCACTGGTATACCTCTTCAAAGGAACAAGGTGCATCTCGGGTGATGGTATGGTGTGGCATTTGGAAGGATCGCATCATAGGCCCCCTTTTTTTCGATGAAAATGTCACTGGAGGCACCTACCTACGTATGCTCAAGGAAGAAGCATTTCCCAGTGTCTTGAACGAAGAAGAAAATTTTCCAACATGGTTCCAGCAAGACGGCGCTCCTGCACATTACAGCACCCAAGTAAGGGAATACTGTACCAACAATTCCCTGATCATTGGATAGGACGTCGAGGGCCTGTGGAATGGCCAGCTAGAAGCCGGGATCACACGCCACTAGATTTTTATCTCTGGGGTCACTTGAAAGCGCTGGTAAACGCAGAGAAAATTAGGAGTGTTGAACATTTGAGGCAGCGCATTATTGGGGCATGTAACACCATTACTCCTGACATCATTTACCGTGTGCTTGCTGACTGGGTATCACGTCTGAATTTGTGTATTGAAAACAATGGTGGACATATTGAGCACGTTCTGTAAATAAAAGCTTTTGTTTTGCCTTTTTTTATTATTTTTCCTATGATGCCGGACTTATGGGACACCCTATATAATATTAGTGGTGGACCGGATGTCAGTTTTTCAACATCCGCGGATGCAGATCTTTAATTTCGATATCTGCGGATGCGGATATTTAGTTAATCTATCAATACAATAGAGAATTATGAATATATGACATAATTTTTCAAATTTCGTGATATTACTATTATGGCAGGCAATGCATAAGAATTAAAATTAATATTAATGTCTTCATTATGACAAAAATAACTTTCTCAAGAGTTTCAGCCACAGTGGAGTACACACAGCGGCATCGGCAGTGTTTGTTGATTTAATGGTATTTATATTTTGAGGTTTATATATTTGTTTGCTCATTAATACTTTACTTGAAATGTGCATGACTGGGCCTTATAAGCTACTTTTAAGCTTAATTAATTGTAAATTGCATAATTTATTAGAGGTAATATCCGCATAACATCCGCAGTCAGAAGTGCGGATGCGGATGTTAAAAATGATGCGGATATCCGGTCCACCACAAATATATATATATATATATACACAGTATATGGGATGAATTTGACAATTAAACACGTGAAATGAATGTGTGATGCAAACCCACAGGGAAAAAGAAAAATGATTCAAAGGCCTTTCGTGTATTCAGAAGTACACTTCGTCAGGGAATTCCCTGACGAGGTGTCCTTCTGAATACACGAAAGGCCTTGGAATCATTTTTTTTCCCCTGTGGGTTTGCACCATATATATATATGTGTGTGTGTGTGTGTGTGTGTTACTCTCCCTATACTTATTGTAGGCCTTATATATGTAGCAAAGAACAATTGTTATTATTATTCATTCGCGCGATCTTACTTTTCGTTGATCCTTTAATTTACTATTATATCGGGTGGCCCCCCCAAAAAAACGCCTTGAGATTTGAACATCAATAATTTAAAAAATATGCAGTTCACACTTCCAAAATTTACGTAACTTTTACTTCAATCTATTGTTAAGCCATCATAAAAATTTCACACTTCAACATAAAATACTTTTTCCACAGCTGAGGGAACAATAAGGTATGGTGAAAATAAATGAATATCATAAACTGAAAAAACTTTATTATTCACATCTTATCAACAAATATGATCAATATGTCCGCCGTCCTGCTTACAAACTAATCTTAACCTTTTCTTCCACGACATGATACATTTTCTGATTTCTGCTAATGTTATTTTGTCCCAACATTCGAGTATTTTTTTCTTTAATTGCATTTCTGTAAACTTTTCTGTTTGGCCTTCATAAATCTTCTCTGCTAGAGTGTTCCATATGCAATAATCCATGGGATTGCAATCGGGTGATTGCGGGGGCCAGTCGTTTTTCCCAATGAAGTTGACTACATTCTGTTGTAGATAATCCTGTGTGAACTCGCTAGTATGAGCTGTAGCACCATCTTGTTGGAGTATGAAATCGTTTCCATAATACAGACGCCGACAATTAGGCAAAAGATTCTTCTCTAAGAGATTTACACTGGTTTCTGAATAAATTTTTTTATTTTCTGAAATGAAATGAATTTTCGTCTTTCCATTCCACGATACACTCGCTAATACCATGATTTTTTTGGAAAACCGACTTGTCTGGTGGTAAAGTCTCGATGGAGAAATGTCTTTCTTAAGCCGACCATAAACAACATCGTTCCGGAAGTTTCAAGCAATCTCGATGGTGAAATCTTTTTCATCTGTAAAAACAAATTTTTTAACATTATTGGACGAAAATTTATCAAGCAGTTGTCTACGAATTTTTATTTTAGCTCTTACATTGCTGTCACGTCTTGAAACACGGATCCTTTTAAATGCTTTAAGTCCTACCGTTCTCTGCATTCTTTGTATGGAACTTCGACTAACACCTAAATTTCTTGAACTTTTACTCTGAGAGCAGTGTGACCCAAGTCGATCCTCTTGAGATAGGCTCATCATTTCGATCATTGCTATATTGTCTTGAGTATAAACTGTTTTAGGCCGACCACTTCCATGCTCCCGTGCCGCCGAACCGGTTGCTTTAAATATTTTAATTATTCTGTTCACAGACGTAACATTACAAGTTATTCCTGGAAATTCCCTCAAAATTCTTGCCCCAGTCCATCTTTTTTCCAAAAAACACTTTTCAATCACCGCTTTTTCACCGTTAGTTAGAACCATAATTTGAAGGGCAAGTTTGAAAAACAGTATTTAAGATGGGCGTAGCCGATATCATCTGACGTTTTTCAGAGACTAACAGAAATTATCCATTGGCTAAGGAAACTACTACAAGTCTTAGAATAGTTGCAAGGTACAGCTATACACATTTAGGATTTAGGATATTCGTTTTTTTCACCATACCTCATTGTTCCCTCAGCTGTGGAAAAAGTATATGTAGAGGTGTCAAATTTTTATGATGGCTTAGCAATAGATTGAGGTAAAAGTTTGTAAATTTTGGAAGTGTGAACTGCATATTTTTTAAGTTATTGATGTTCAAATCTCAAGGCTTTTTTTTGGGGGGGGCCACCCAGATTATATATATATATAATATATATATATATATATATATATATATATATATATATATATATATAAATATCTGTATCGTATCGTATCGCGATACATATATTATTCATATATCTAGTATAGTAACGAGATACATTTTTGCCAATGTATCGAGTATCGTATCGCGTTACTTTTTTTGGCCCCGATACACCACTCTGAATTAAAGAATGAAGGAAGGTATCTGTTTTTGGTTAAGAAGTCAATTCCTTAAGATGACAGTAAGCTTCAGTGAGGCATAAAATTAGCCAACAACATTTACATTACTATTTTATTAAGCATCATCGTTAGGGACAATTAATGAAAAATAAAGGGTGATCCAGAGAAATAGGACCCAAAGAAACCCCTGTAACCTTAAAGTATAAGTCCTTTTATAAAATCATACGCATCATTCGAAAGAGGATAGTTACAAGTTTGTACAGGATTGTATAGGTTTTGACAATACAAGACAAGATACAAAACAAATAAAAGTGTTAGTTAAAACTAACCCTTCAAGATGACTGCATGGACTGTGGAACAGCTGCGTTTCATAACTGAGCAATATTAGAGCAATGAGCATGGAAGAAGTGTAGTTTCAGCTCAAAGATCTTTCAAACAAAATTTTCAGATGTCAAAATCACCTTCTAAGAAAGTAATCCGTCGGTGTGTCAGAGAAATTTTTCCCTAACTGGCAGCATTGGAAAAAGAAAACCAACTGGAAGAGTGCGCACAGCAAGGATAGACGAGATCATTAACATTAAACAGAACTCATGAAATTGTACAGGATAATCCTAACATAAGCATCAGACGTGATTCTCAGCTGTTAGGAGTTGGATATCGAACAACAAACAACACACCGTATATTCAAGCAAAATTTAATGCTCTTTCCATAAAATTCAAACAGTGCAACAACACTAAACGATGGAGATTTCGCACGAAGACGACAATTCTGTCAATGGATCCAACAGAAGGTAAATGACACCACCAATTTTCTAGCAACTTTGATTATGTCAGACGAAGCCCATTTTCACTTGAATGGAACTGTAAACAAACAAAATTGTCGTTTGTGGGCAACAGAAAATCCATTGAATATTACCGAAGTCCCGTTGCATAGTCAGCGTGTTGTGTTTGCGTGGTCTTACTGCATCTCAGATCATAGGGCCGTACTTTTTCGAGGATTCCACCGGAAACACGGTCACTGTAAATGGTGATCGCTACGAAAAAATGTTGACCGATTTCCTTATTCCTAAATTAAGAGATCTTTGTCTAGAAAACCACTGGTTCCAACAAGACGGAGCTACCTGCCATACCACGAGGAACTGCATGGCAGTTTTGCGTCAAACGTTTCCAGGCGAGTTAATCTCAAGATTTGGAGACGTTGAATGGCCCGCAAGGTCTCCGGATTTTTCTCCCTTAGATTATTATCTCTGGGGATATTTAAAGTAGGGTCTACAGAAATAACCCAACGACCTTGCAAGAATTGAAGGCCGCCATCACAAATGAGATACAGGCCATACCACCGCACACTCTTGCAAAAGTGATGCAGAACTTACAAGCGAGAACACTGGAATGCTTGGCAACTAATGGAGCACATTTGAAAGGAGTCATTTTTTAAAAATAAATATTTCATAATAAACTTGTAACTCTACTCTTTCGAATGATATATAGTTTTTATGAAAGGAATTAAATATTAAGAATATTTGGCTTTTTTTTATGGGTCCCATTTATCTGGATCACCCAGTATATATTAAATTTCTCACTTTTGAACATCAATGTGCTCCAATATTCACTCTTTTGCCCAGCATACCAGCATACTTCAGTGTATGCATCCCTACTTACACAATATCAGTATGAAAATAAAACGCTCTGTATTCATGTACACATTTTGTTCAGCAGCTGTGCCCGAAATATATATTACGAGAGACATAGCCAAGTACCAAACGTAACAACAAAATTCTGATCTGCTTATTTTTCACGCCTAAGCCTTGGCCAGTTTTTTCCCAGCTGACAACAGTGTGGTGGCGAGCGGTATCAATAAATTCAGTCCACCAATCTACACGCAGTGTGCACGTTCAGAGACCGTTCCTTTGTATTATATTACATTTGCTAAAATTTTCCAAAGGAAAGCAACAGCGATTATTTTTATAGGACGCTTCACTCCAATTTTGTATTTTTTCTTTGTGTTTCCGATCTCCTTCCTTCCTTTTACTTTCTTTACCTTTAAGATAAAGAAATGGTTTGGTTTGGGGAGGGCGATCGCTCTCCTCGCCCCCCCCTCCCCTAAATCCGTCCCTGAAGCTAATTCACAATTATAATTCAGTTAATCATTTAATTTAAATGGCATTTATCCTGCGATCTTGCATTCGTTCAATTGTAACTCTTTTATTGTGACTTTTAGCATTTACTCGCGTTAATTAACCTCTTTTGGACCACTGGGTCGAATATGTACCGTTTCCCATCCACGCTTCCATCCGCTTCACAAAGCGTCCCTCTCAACAGTCACTCCATGAAACGGCTATGGCCCTCTTGACCTTTGATCTTTCTACTATCTCAGAATGGGACAGAGAAAACCTTGTGACTTTCAATGCCTCAAAAACTCGGTTCTTTCATCGCTCCTTCGTCACAGTCTTCCATACTATTATCTCCTTTTCTTCAACAATACACAACTCAATCCTTGCTCTTCTCTTGACATTTTTGGCGTTTCCTTTTCCGTGATCTTTCCTTTTTTTTATGCAAGAAGGAGGGGCCAAGAGCGAAAAGCGCCCCCATAGAAAAAGAGGAGAACCAAAATCAAGGTGCAGGGTTCTCGAAATGTCTGGATAATATTGCGTTTGAAAGATTGGAGGTCATAGACAGGGGAGAAGATGGATTGAGGAAGATTGTTCCAGAGTTGACCGGAAAGATCACGTATACTCTTTTTAAAACTGCTTCGGAAGGGTTGTGTGCTGTACCGGCTCCGTAGTTTCTTTTGCCCTACTCAGTTGCTGTCTCTGTACACGTACAGGGGTCTCGTCCGCCCATGTATGGAGTACCGTTCTCGTGTGTAGAGTGGCTCAACCGACACAGCTCTACTTGACCGCGTGAAATCAAAGGCTTTTCGTCTCATCGATTCATCACCTCTTACTGACTGTATTCAATCCTCCTCTCTTCGCCGCAATGTTGTTCGCTGTTGTAATTGACACTGCTCTTTTGAACTCTCTAACTGCATGCCTTCTCCTTTGAGGAGAGCTTGCAGTACCAGACTTTCGACATCAAATCAATATACAGTTTGCTTCAGAATTGTCTACAATCGGCTCTTCAGGGCTACGTCGTTGCCAACATCGTCACACCGCTGCTCGTCGATCAGCGACATTAAGTCTGGGTAGTAATTGGATGGGGGGGCCGTTCTCCGCGTCCATATTTTTTAGCGACTCTCAGATGGTTTAGATCCCACGTAAAACCGTAGGTCCCCTCCGTCATATGACTTTCACTGTTATGAAGAAAGTGAAACAACGTACACCCACAGAATGCAGCCTTTATTACGAGTTTCAGTTTCTCTCTCTCTCTCTCTCTCTCTCTCTCTCTCTCTCTCTCTCTCTCTCTCTCTCTCTCCGCCATCGCTCCTGCGAGTGAAGCGCTCTCTGCATGCAGATACGCGTTGATAGATTGTACATGTAATACCTCCAAAGACTCTGTATGTAAGTGGTTTTAATAAATAGGATAGG
The DNA here is from genome assembly GCA_023014485.1 of Bathynomus jamesi. Taxonomy (NCBI): domain Eukaryota; kingdom Metazoa; phylum Arthropoda; class Malacostraca; order Isopoda; family Cirolanidae; genus Bathynomus; species Bathynomus jamesi. Next base: position 78,087 of record JAJOZX010012669.1, read on the forward strand.
ATGTTGACTGTTTGAAGTTGGAATAAAAATGTAGTTTTATATTTTGTAAAATCATAATTGTGAAAGGTCATCTAACGATTGATTTCAAATGTAATGAAAGAAATATTAATTTGTAATCGTGTTGTTCTTTGATTTTTATTAATAATATAGAATATTATAAATGGAAGGTTATTATTATTTATTATTATTTATTATTATTTATTATTATTAGGAACTCTCATAGAAGATCTGAGTGTTGTACTTTGCTCGCTTTTTCTAGAGATTTATACCGTGATTTGAATGCAGACAGGGTGGCTACAAAGTTTGAAATCAGAGCAGAAATATTGTTCACAAATGCCCAAATATACAGAGGGTTGACAAAAGTAAATAGACACCTTAATTTTTTTTTCTCATAAGTTTTGGTTTGATGATAAGTCAATTACATTGTGTAAAAAGGTGACACACGTTCCTTTGATGAACTTTGCCACTTGTTCTTGAGAACAGTCTTTGTTGTGTCTGTTTACTTTTGTCAACACTGTATATACAGGGTGTAACAAAAGTCCGTTCTCATAGGGTAATAAAATATAACAGTTGATCGTGATGAGTTTGTTAGGTTATTGACAATGCAATTTGAGCATGTACTGGATTAATTGGTAAGTTGATTGTATTGTTTGTAATGTATAGTTAAAATATTTTCTCGTTTAATTCGGTTATATCTTATTTCCCGATGAAAACGGACTTTTGTTACACCCTATATATGATTCGTCTTTGTAGCCACCCTGTATATGATTTCAGTCTTTGTAGCCACCCTGTATATTTACAGTAAGTAGTTGTAGTTTCGAAAGAAAAGTGCACTCAGAAGTCTCAAATTTCTAAAAAGCATAAAAAATTGGTAATTGATTTTTTTTTTTTTTTTTTTTTTTTGTTGCGAAAAAGAAAAAAAATATCCAATGAGAAAAATAATTCTACCAATTAGTAATTTTTTTATGCTTTTTAGAAATTTTATGCGTATTGCCACACTGTATTTCGAAATTACATACTTTTCTGCGCATTTCTATTGCGCAGTTAAGCGAAATTATGGCAATTGATTGAAATATGGAAAAGGTTATTTATAATTTCTTTTCCAAAGAGCTTTTTCAGTTACAACAAATTTTAATTACTTTTTAATGTATTAATTTATTTTTTAATTGCCTCGCCTAACTTTACTGGGACTATGTGACATTAATATTGCGAGCCATTGTCGCTGCACTGCTTCCTGTGGGTTTGAGTAGTACTTGGATGCTTGGCCGTCCACAACCTCCATATTATGTAGCCACCCGTAGTTAAGATCCTAAGTAAAACTGTAGGTCCCCTCCGCCATATAATCTTTGCGCCGTTACGAAGAAGGTTAAAAACAACCCCGAAACAAACAGATACACAAAAGCGTCATTTGTCCCTTAGAAATTGTTAAAGAAAATCTTTTAAACTTGTTTTCTTTTTAAACCAAGAAAGCATTTTTGCAAAGATAATTTTGTTTGAAAGTTGAACTTATTATCTTTCTAAAGGTATAAGATTTTTTGTTTAGAGGCAATTAACTCTTTTTAAAATAATAAGAGAGAGTATAATAAGTAGAAAATTAATTCTGTTTCGCTTGAAAAAAATTCTTTGGAATGAATAATGAAAGAAAACGAGAACAATGTAATTAAGGGGAACAATTTTAATAAAATTGGGTTCTCAAAATAAAAACTGGCTTCTAATTTAAATATTTGACTAATACGTAGTTCCGTGGCCACCAGATATTTGAGAAGGTCGGAAAAGTTGGAAACCCCCTTCTATTTTGTACGTTATTGGGCCAATCAACGTTAATCTTGTAATCTAGGTTTACACTAGATTAGGTGGTCGTTTAGGTTGGTTACTAATATTCGACGTAGTTCCGTGGCCACCAGATATTTGAGAAGGTCGGAAAAGTTGGAAACCCCCTTCTATTTTGTACGTTATTGGGCCAATCATCGTTAATCTTGTAATCTAGGTTTACACTAGATTAGGTGGTCGTTCTAGGTTGGTTACTAATATTCGACATCACCAACTTTCGGCCAATCAAGGGCGATTGGCGTTGCCTAAAAGTAGGTGACCACGAAACTACATAATTACAAAACTTATTTTCTTTTAACATGAAAATGACATATTTTATCTTTAGGGGTGTTTGCGTAGCTCAATGGTTCGTAAATGCTGCACCATCTTCCCATTGTAATTAGGGGATTCGGTTAACTTTCTTCTTTACGAGTCTAAAGCATTTAGAGAACAGGTTAAACAATGAGGGATGAGTGAATGTGCATAAATACATTACACTACACCACCAAAACTTTTAGGACATGCTTTTCTCTGCTAATATCCGAATGATGCAGATATAAATTACTCTGTGGAGGACACCTATGTAATTCAAAGGCATAGTAAACTAGTCCATTGCCTATTACATTCAGTATTCTTAAGGCCGGCCGCGCACAGGATCGTCTTGCAACTCACGACTGACGACTCAAGTCGCGTGTGATTTTACATTGACAGAATGGGAGCCCCGCACACTGCAGCGACCGTGACACGATTCCCAAAATCGCGTCGCGGTCGCTGCAGTGTGCGGGGCTCCCATTCTGTCAGTGTAAAATCACGCGCGACTCGAGTCGTTAGTCGCAAGACGATCCTGTGTACAGCTGGCCTTAAGTGACACTGAGATCAGAGCTGACGGAGTTTGAACGTGGCAATATCGTTCGATGTTATACTGCAGGTACGACTGCGTAAGGTTACGGACGCAAGTTTCTCAAATTAACTGCGGTAAATATATGAGAGTGGAAGACTGTGAAACATGCTAGTATGGAGCCCGGATCAGGCAAGCCAAAAATTACGACAATCCGTGCGCGGTGAACGATGAAACGTGGTAGCGAGGAAAGACCAGATGAGTAGCCTAAAATCCATTACCCAGAAGGTCGATCAAATCGATAGCTTTCTCGGCATTGCGACCTCTGTACGTAAGAAAATCATGCGGAAGAATTCTATGGAAGGGTAGCTGACCATCATCTGCGAATGCAAAGTACTGACTACATCAGTGCAAAGCTTATCGAAATCGTCGAATGGAACAATGGAGACAAGTTTTGTGGAGTGGAGAGTCCTGCTGTACACTCTCTGCATCCGATGGAGTCTGGGTACGGCGACACCCCGGAGAATGCTTCAATCGTAAGTGCATTGTCCTAGCCGTTAAGTATGGATTGTGATGGTGTGGGATGTTTCTCATAGTTTGAACTTGAGCTATTAGCGTTTGTGAAGGGTACAGTAATTGACAGGGCGTATTTTAACATTTTGGACAGCGGTGCAATGCCAACATTGATGGAATTTTATTGTGGAGGCCCGTATCTGAACCATTACGATAACGCACCTTGTCACAAAGCCGGGACTGTAACCCATCGATTCTAGCAGAACGTTAACAACATGATATGGTCTACTCAGAGCTCTGATCTCAATCCGATAGAACACCTCTGGAGTGAACTGGAGCGGCGCATCAGGATCAGACCGCAGAGACCAACTTCTCTTGCCGCATCGGAAACTACCCTGCTGAACGAATGGAAGAATATCCCTCCTGAAATCTGTCAGAAATTGATGATGGAAAGGATTTTCGAGAGGATTGAAGCTGTTATCAAGGCGAAGGGCGTGCCTGCGGCCTACCTTATTAAATACATTGTAAGTTACTTTCTATTTTATCGTAGTTATGCTGTTCCAATACTTTTGGTTGTGCATGAAGAAGTGAGAGAGTCGAACATTCCTCCAGGACCCAAATTTAGTCCCTTTATAAAATAAGAAAAAATCAAAGATTGAGTTACAAACGAAGGAGTACGGATATTTTTACAATAATTTGACCTTAAACTTTCGGCTTTACTGGCCTCTCAAATGAATTACAGGGTAGCACATTATTATAAATTATAAATTTATTATAAATTTATTATAAATTTGTTTCTTTGCTTCCGTCCGAATTGTTCATTCGGACGAAGGTCAAGCTTTTCACTCCACCTTCGACCTACAGTTTAACGTGGAATTCGAACCACGCCCCACCAGCAGTAGTCGAGCATTTTAACGAGTAGGCTACCCAGGGTACCCATTTTCTACCAACCACTTTATTGTGTGTAAGGATGAACAGCTGGGTTTTGCTGCGCGCCGCCTGCCGTCACCGGGTCTCGATCACGGGGCCGATGAATTCATAGTCAGCGACTCAAACCACTACACCACCGAGGCGCATTTAACCATTATTAACCTAATAAAAGTAATTACACTTAATTAAATTAATGAAATGTAACTATAAATCATTTTAATTAGTAAGAAAATGAGAAAAAATAGAGTAAGCAGTTTATATTAAATTCATAATACATTTATACATAAATCAGTGTGGTAAAATTCTATTTTAATATGATAAATTAAAGATGGCTGCAAGACCAAGTACACATTCAACAATGTCGATCCACATCGAATATTACTATAGTATGTTAGGTTAACTGAATGCCTGATTAGGTTAATTAAATGCCTGGTTAGGTTAATTAAATGCCTGGTTAGGTTAATTAAATGCCTGGTTAGGTTAATTAAATGCCTGGTTAGGTCAACTGTACGCCCTTGATGATCGGTTAGGTTAAGTCGTGATATTTTCGTTAGTTTAAACGAAAATATCACGACTTAACCTAACCGATCGTCAAGGGCGTACAGTTGACCTAACCGGGCAATCAATAAATTAAATCCCAAACCTAGATTAATTCGATAAATTCAAAAATGATTCCGAAAAACGTTTATTTTCATTAATTAAACCGGATATACTATTTTGATAGTATGTATAATATTATTAAACGACATGTTCCTGAAATTTAATTTACCGTATTAAAATCAAATTTTACCATCAGTATTTATTTACATTGTAATAAGCTTCAATATCGAAGCTTAAAATCATTCCACAATTTCTGGGCTACATCGTAGCCAATGTCGTAACACCGCTTCCCGTTGATCAGCGAAGTTAAGCGACATTGGGTCGGATAATGGGGGGGGGGGAGACCCGTCCGCTGCGTCCAGACTATGTAGCGACCCGTGGTTCGGATCCCACGTAAAGCTGTAGGTCCCCTCCATCATATGATCTAAACTGGGGAATAAACTTGTCCCATTTCGTTCCCAGTCGGATACGAGTAAGTGTCTTGATAACCTAAACAATATTTGTTTATTCACTGTAATAATTTTGTTCAAACACTCGTAAATGAGTGTTAATTAATATGCTATTTTGATAACGTCTTTTATCTTTAATAGTTTTAGCTTTTCAACGAACTCATTCGTATGAGCAAAGAATTCTGCGTCCGTTCATATTCTTAATGTTCGTTTTTAAATAATAAAGATGATATACAGGATGTCCGTAAATTATCTTTACAAATTCAACTGAAATTGGATTAAATTTGTAAAAATAACTTATGGCCACTCTGTATTTTGCGCAGTCAGAACAGTTTCCAGATAAAGGTACGCAGTACGTTCAGTAAACAGAAAACAAGAGTTTGATAAAGTCTTGATTAAATAAGCTTATGAACTCTGATTTTAAGTTGACCCTTATTTCATAACCCTGTGAAATTATTCCAGGGGTCTATTACACCCAGGTTATGAACTATTGCAACATCTTGGAAATCTCTCTTCGAAATATAATTTGCTAAAGCAAAGGTCATGGGTGGGGACGGAGAGGACCTACGGCTTTACGTGGGATCCGAATTACGGGTTGCTACATAATCTGGACGAAGTGGACGGTCTCCCTTCCAACTACTCGCCAGTCCCAATGTCGCTTAACTTCACTGATCGACGGGAAATGGTGTTACGACATTGGCCAAGACGTAGCCCTTAATTTGTAATTTATAGGCAAAAAAAACCATGTCTAAACGCTGTTAATTATTTTTTACAGTTTGATTAACGTATAAGTTTACCTAATAAATCAGTAAGAAGTGCCAACAACTGGCACACCGCTCAGGCCAGACAAACGCGGCCCATTGCGCTAACTCCTCCTACTGGATTAGTATTAACCAACAGCATCGGCGGAAGTCGAACTCCCCACACTAGTGTCTTCACTTCGCTTATAAGGAAACTGCGTTACCCACTGACTCACGGACTCTGTCGTAAGTTTCCCAAACCAGGGATCACCTGAAGATCAGGGCCACCAGCCTTCTTTAGTAAGGCTAACTAACGAAAATATCACGACCCAACCTAACCAATCGTCAAGGGCGTACAGTTAACCTAACGATTGGTTAGGTCAGGTCGTGATATTTTCGTTAGTTAGCCTTATAAGGCTAACTAAAGAAGGCTGGGGGCCCTGATATTCAGGTGATCCCAAACCTGTTATATCGAACGAGGTTGGTTTCTTGCCCCCGCGAAACATCCATTTATGTGTCCACTCAATTACCAGAATGGAGTAGTTTCAGAAACCCGAGAAAGCAGACGATGTAAATGCATAATTGCACTACAATAGAACCGCATGAGTAAACTATCCTCTTAAAGCACTAATAGCTCAGCTTGAAATTAAATTAAGAACGCATTTGATAGCAAATTAAGAGAGTAATGTATGGAACATTAAACTAATGCATATTTAGGCAATAAATTAGCCTAGAAACTTAAAAGCTAACATTAATATACAGCGACTTATAAATAAGTACCAGTCTATAACCTAATTATTAACCCATAACTCGATAATTGTGATGTATGGGACATATATATATATATATATATATATATATATATATATATAATATATATATATATATATATATAAAATGTGGATAGTTGCCTAATGTTGATATTAGAAATTTCCACATTTCGCGTAACATATGTTACCCAACCTAACATTAGGTTAGGTAACATATGCAGTAGTTTGCATAATGTCAACATTAGGCAAGTATCCACATTATGCGTAACATATATATTAAAACCCATGAAGGAAACGTAAAAATAATGTTGACCGAGCGCTTTCGTGTGTATTTGTCTTCGTGTATTTTGGGCACAAGTATTCGTATGCAGAAATATTTCAATTATATTCGTCCTTATCTTTTTGTAACATCAATGGGATAGGTATGAAAAGTTGACCGTTCGTTCGGAAAATGTTCAAAAATAAAGAAGTTAATTTACAGAGCTGGGCATTTGCGGCATATTTTGCGGTACTGCGGTACTTGCGGTACCACCGCACTACCACCCCGGGCCCCCATAACGCAGTACCGCAAAGGATCGCTGAAAGTACCGCAGTACCGCTACCGCATTCAAATTTCCGCGTACCGGTTTGGTGCCGGTTTGGTAGTTTGGTAGTACCGCAGTACCGCAGTACCGCAAAATATGCCGCAAATGCCCAGCTCTGTTAATTTAACTCGAACACGCTCTGTATGACGTAAAACATCGAAGAATTTGAGGGAAATAAAAAAAAAAGTTAAAATGAAAAGCGAATGTGATTGTACAAGCCATTAGTAAGCAATGGGCCGTCGTGGTAAAGCGCTGACTACACATCTTAAGAGATCTGTTATCGCTATACACGAGTCTGGAAAGGATTATTGGAAGATAAGAGAAAAACTTCGAATTCCAATTACGACGGTTGCTGCAGTTACAAAGAAATGGAAAGGCTTTGGAGCAATCAAAACTCTACCAAGGTGTGGACGACCTCGCAAAATTTCAGAACGTACAGCTACACGGATTGAAAGAATGGCTGCTGCGAATCCACGAGTGACTACGGGTGATATTTGCCGACATTAAGACTCTAAAATCGGTCTATCCCTCTAGTGTACGTCGTACATTGAGAGAGAATGGTCTGCTACGAAAAGCGCACGAAGAAAACGTCTGCTACGAAAAAGCGCACGAAGAAAACGTCTGCTACGAAAAGCGCACAAAGAAAACGTCTGCTACGAAAAGCGCACAAAGAAAACGTCTGCTACGAAAAGCGCACAAAGAAAACGTCTGCTACGAAAAGCGCACGAAGAAAACGTCTGCTACGAAAAGCGCACAAAGAAAACGTTGCTACGAAAAGCGCACGAAGAAAACGTCTGCTACGAAAAGCGCACGAAGAAAACGTCTGCTACGAAAAGCGCACGAAGAAAACGTCTGCTACGAAAAGCGCACGAAGAAAACGTCTGCTACGAAAAGCGCACGAAGAAAACGTCTGCTACGAAAAGCGCACGAAGAAAACGTCTGCTACGAAAAGCGCACGAAGAAAAACGTCTGCTACGAAAAGCGCACGAAGAAAACGTCTGCTACGAAAAGCGCACGAAGAAAAACGTCTGCTACGAAAAGCGCACGAAGAAAACGTCTGCTACGAAAAGCGCACGAAGAAAACGTCTGCTACGAAAAGCGAACGAAGAAAAACGTCTGCTACGAAAAGCGCACGAAGAAAAACGTCTGCTACGAAAAGCGCACGAAGAAAACGTCTGCTACGAAAAGCGCACGAAGAAAACGTCTGCTACGAAAAGCGCACGAAGAAAAACGTCTGCTACGAAAAGCGCACGAAGAAAACGTCTGCTACGAAAAGCGCACGAAGAAAAACGTCTGCTACGAAAAGCGCACGAAGAAAAACGTCTGCTACGAAAAGCGCACGAAGAAAAACGTCTGCTACGAAAAGCGCACGAAGAAAACGTCTGCTACGAAAAGCGCACGAAGAAAACGTCTGCTACGAAAAGCGCACGAAGAAAAACGTCTGCTACGAAAAGCGCACGAAGAAAAACGTCTGCTACGAAAAGCGCACGAAGAAAAACGTCTGCTACGAAAAGCGCACGAAGAAAAACGTCTGCTACGAAAAGCGCACGAAGAAAACGTCTGCTACGAAAAGCGCACGAAGAAAAACGTCTGCTACGAAAAGCGCACGAAGAAAACGTCTGCTACGAAAAGCGCACGAAGAAAAACGTCTGCTACGAAAAGCGCACGAAGAAAACGTCTGCTACGAAAAGCGCACGAAGAAAACGTATGCTACGAAAAGCGCACAAAGAAAAACGTCTGCTACGAAAAGCGCACGAAGAAAACGTCTGCTACGAAAAGCGCACAAAGAAAAACGTCTGCTACGAAAAGCCGCACGAAGAAAACGTCTGCTACGAAAAGCGCACGAAGAAAACGTCTGCTACGAAAAGCGCACGAAGAAACGTCTGCTACGAAAAGCGCACGAAGAAAACGTCTGCTACGAAAAGCGCACGAAGAAAAACGTCTGCTACGAAAAGCGCACGAAGAAAAACGTCTGCTACGAAAAGCGCACAAAGAAAAACGTCTGCTACGAAAAGCGCACGAAGAAAACGTCTGCTACGAAAAGCGCACGAAGAAGTTCGTTTAAAATAGCCAAGGATCATCAAAACGATAGATTTTAAGTTTTACCTTCGGTTAAACATGGTCGTGGTAGTTTGCTTCTTTGAGGATGTTTTAGTGCTTTTAGTCCAGGAAAACTTATCATTAATTGAATCTTAAAATGGAAGACATATCAGGAAATTTTTGAACCTTCAGTTCAGGCAGTTTATTGTGTATGGGTTTGGGTGGATAACACTATTATAATATGCCCAAATAGGCTGAAGAGATGAGAGATGATCATACTTGTATAACTGTCTTCAAACTATCCCTTTACCCATGGATCTGCATTATTTCTGCCCGACCACAGGGACAGGTCAAGCCCATGGTGTGGTGTATGGGTTTCAGTGTTTTGTCTTATCGAGAATCCCCTTTAATGGCATGAAATGAAAGAACTTAAAAATATAAACGTATTTAATTTACAAATTAACAAATAGAATAAATTGCATATTTAAGATAATGGAATTGTATCATCATCCGTATATATTTAACAGGGTGTCCCATAAGTCCGGTTTCGTAGGAAAATGTATTTTAAATTAAATTTACAAAAGTAATACATTACAACTAAACAAATGTTCAAATTGATGCCTTGTTTTGGGACCCCTTTTTTTTTTTTTTTGTGAGGAAAAAGGTTTCCGGAGTCCGGAGGCCTTTTCCTTACTAGTGTAACTCGCTTCTATATTAGCCATTGAATGTTATTCAACCTGCAACAAAAAGGTCCCAAAACAAGACGTCAATTTGAACATTTGTTTCAGTTATAATGTATTACTTTTGTAAATTTAATTTTTTTAAATGTTTCCTATGAGACCAGACTTATGGGGCACCCTGTATATTTCTTATCGCGAATTCTTGTTGGTGGTTGTTGTTGTTGTTGTTGTAGTATATATATACGCTGAATCATGTAGTTTTTCAATTGAACTATTTGTGAGGACGAGGATAAAAGGTAACATTTTTATCGGTTTTTCTTTTTCTTTTATTCGAGTTTGAGATGTTCGTTTTTCGTCATTATAAACTGATTGAAAAGAATCGCTAATCCGTGTCTCTCTCTCTTAATGTGGATTTGTCTTTATTCTTTATCCATCTTTACGAGGCTAATCCCTTCTTCTTGCTACCGCTTCACGATTATCGTAATAATACTGTAATAGTGAAACGAGAGGTATACGCGTACGTATAAAAGCCTTTCTACCTAATTTATAACATCATTGAGAGACCTTTTTATATTACCCCTTACCTCTTATTGCATTCATTTCCTTCTATTTGGAGCATAATATAATTGCGTAATCCCCCCCCCCCCCCCATTAACTATGACGAGGATTACCCCTTACCTTCAGAGACCTATATTTCCTACTCTCCCCCATTTAGCCATTATCGTGTTAGTCTTTACAGCCATTAAGACATCCGCTCGACCCTAAATTTATTTTGAAACTTTTTTCAGTCCTGTTTCAAAATAGAAGAGAGAAGAATGGGAAATAAAATCCGCTATTACATACTTGCCAACAAACTCTCTCTCTCTCTCTCTCTCTCTCTCTCTCTCTCTCTCTCTCTCTCTCTCTCTCCAGAAAGAGAGAGAGCGAGCAGTAATTGATTTGAGATAGAAGTAGTGATTTCCCTTAAGATGTAAATGTAGTAGGAGCCTGTAAATATCCATTATGTGAAAACTTCTGTTTCCCTTTCTTACTTGATATATTTTCAGACATTTATGCTATTAAGGGCAATAACACATTTTAATTTTGAATTAATTCTATTGCATGAATCTGAAGTTAAATAAGTTAAATAAGGTAAGGATAAATATACCACATAGGCATGGTGTCCATAGGCATAATGTCCATAGGCATAATGTCCAGTAGGCAAACTGTCCGTAGGCAAATTGTCCGTAGGCAAACTGTCCTAGCGCCCAGTCCCTCACCATGCAAATGTATTATTTTGTATCTAATCTCATCAGAAATTGTACGTTTCGCCATTTCTTAAGACTGAAGGAAAAAACAACATGAATTAGGATTATAATGAGAAACGTTTTGGATAAATTTGTTTTGCAGAATTTAAGTGAATATGTCAATACTTTTAATTGTAAATATTGATATAACAATTATCTAATAGTTATCAGATCGACAGTGGTCTCTGACTTTTACATGGTACTATATATACAAGTTTGACCTTCGTCAGAATGAACAATTCGAGCGGAAGCAAAACCAAGGTTACCAAGGTATATTAGTTAAAATAAGCTAAAATATGACGGAGAATGTGACGGAAAAAGTAAATAGAACAACTTATGTTGTCTTTGAAAGTATTTCCACTATAGTGTATAAATTAAGCCTTACTATTGACTTACCGATTGAGGCGAATCCCTCTGGCGTTCCAACATCGAGGTCACTGACATCTAATGTAATTAAGTAATTAATAATGTAAAAATTAAATAACATAAAACTAAGATGGACGACAAACAAATGAAGGAAGAATGAATACAATGAATGAAAGAAGAGAATGAGACCAAGTAAAAAAATGAAGGTTGAAGGAATTACAGAGGAGGAAGCCAGATAAGCCTACACAAACCTAAAAAAAAACAGTAACCGGGGTGGCACGCTCTTTCTTCTTGAGAGTGAGAGAGAGAGAGATTCTATCCTCCTTCCGGTTCTCCGAGTGATGACACCCCCATAAGTCCCTAAGACTGGGACACTCAACCAGCGAGTGTCCCACAATCAAGGGGACAATACAGTCATGACAGTGGCGTCAAGGGACTCTCTCCATTAAATACCCGTGCGTAAGTCAGTGTGTCAATTCGGGGGTGAGCAAGGGCAGTTTCCGACCGTGAGAATATCCGGGTACCTCCAGAGACGGATCACAGTCGCAACGTGATGCACCTTCTTGAGGTCAATAATGGTATGTCAACGACGTTGACTGCGGCCCGAATCCCTGGAGAGAACTCGCTACAAGAAAGAGGGCGGCCAGTCACGGGGGTACGGGAAGCAGTGGACTTTGCAGAGTGGTTCGGAAGCTCATTTCCCTAACTACAGTACATGGGCTAGGACTTCCTAGAAGACAGTTTTTAATGATAATATAAACCCAACCATGGCTTGAAAACATGCAATGTTTGGAGTCAAACCAAACCGGCAAAGAAGCTTACATGAAGCATGTTTATATATTATAGCACTGTGCAGTCATATCTAGTAGGAGCAGCAAGTCTTATAAATATAAGACTCCTCTTAATTGGTCAGTTTAGAAATAATGGAGAAGCTTAATTTCATTATCATTTAATTCATACGTTGGAGTTTCCTTTACGATGCTATTAAAAAAAGAGGGAAGAATACAGCCCTTCTCCCCTCCGCGGAGGGGCAAAAGGTCAAAGGTCTGATGTCAGATGAATTTCTACATAAATATTTTTACATAAATATTATCTTGTCCAAAGTAGCGTCGAGATTTTCGAGTCTGTGGCACCGATGTTAGGAATTTACCACTGAGCTTGTACCCACAAAGTTTGTGACAAGAGAGAATGGCGTTATCATAATTCCTGTAGGGGGTTATGTTAATATATTTTAGATCTTTGGGCCAACATAATAATAGCCTGGAAAACCAAACGAACTTGGACCAATCATATAAAAAAAAAATTTCAAAAAATATTTTTTTAAATTCTTAGCTTTCAAGAGCTTAAAGTTATTGGTCATTTTTTTCTACAATCTTACAGAAAAACACTATCCTATTTAAAGCAGCGGCGTTTGCTTACGAAACGTTTTCTCTATGGATACTACAGGTGTTCATTTTATCAGTTAACCTAAAGAAATGCAAATAAAAGGGAGCTAGAATTCAGAGCTACGCGTAACTTAGTGACAGAAAAAGTGCTGGCCTACCCTAGGCTTGGCCAGTACTTTAAACAAATATCTAAACAAACTTATCTTCATTATGGACATTCGTACGAGTCTGTTCGAACCCCATTCGTGGCAACGACGAAAACGTTTTATTATAACATTCCCGAGATCAAAGGGATACATTGGTTCTTCCATGAACGTATTTTCAAATATCGGCACTTTCATTCTTAAAGAGCGTAAATGCGTTGGTTTCATACAAATAATTCACTCCGAACGCTTCTGTGTAACAAATAAGCCAAACATTAAACAGAATTGCGACATTTTTAAAATACGATGTTCAGATTGGTCTGAGCACTATACTGTGAAAACATTTGACCTCAAACACCGTGTCTATCACTACAATTATTACAGCATTAGTGAGGGCTATGTTTCCCAACTGGGGTACCCCAAGTACCTTCTAAGGGGAGAGGGTTGCGAAATTTCATGAAAATAACAAAAATAAGTAATCTGGGATCGGGGAATAGGGGTAGAGAAAAAAAAAAAATGGATGTTGAGCACTGGGGGACAAAAATTCTTCGGGGTGCCCCGACAGGAGAACAGATGGCATTGGGGGGTACCCTGTGTCAGCAAAAAAGATTGGAAATCACTGATATAGGAGATATTAAATAGCTCGACATTTGGGGATATGGCATTTTAGAACCATAAGTTTTAACGTGAAATGGGCGAGACTTGCCCAAAAATGAATCGAAAATGGACACTCTTAGACAGAACGAACTTTTTCTATTTTATATTATAACCAATTTTAGCATTAACCTTTTTATAATTTTTATAATTTAGACACGTTTTAATTTTATTTCTAAAAAAGGTTTTCAACTGGACTCGTCCTTTAAAAGTTAGTTTATTATCCGAGATTCGACTTAATAAATTATACACTTGGCTCCACCTTACGATGTGACATCACTAAAAGCAAGGAACAGTGTTTTTAATATATCATTCCTTTTATCTCACTCTTTAATGGTTTGAGAAGAGGGACTCATTCTTTTAAAAAAGCTTTGTTTGTTTTAAATACGGTTATTATAAATATATATATATATATACTGGTCAAAAAAAGAACGCAATTTTTGAGATTTATTAATAAACATGAGGACTCAGTATATAGTAAATGATTCTTTAACATAACAAACATTCAATAACGCGTATGGCCACCCCTAGCCACAATGCAGGCTTGGAGTCTGGCCCTCATCGACCTCAACAGACTCTGCAGGAAAGCAACAGGGATGGCCCTCCACTCTTCAATAATTGCATTGGTCAGTTCCCTGATGTTCTGCGGCTGATGCTGACGTCTGCGAACTCGCCGTTCAAGTTCATCCCATGCGTGCTCTATCGGTGACATGTCTGGGCTGAAGGCTGGCCATGGTAAGGTCTGCACCTGTTGTCCCTGCAGGTACGCCTGCACTATCCTGGCTGCATGAGGTCTGGCATTGTCCTGTTGCAGGAGCACCAATTCTGGATGTTGCCTCATGAATGGAAGAACATGTGGGTGAAGAATCTCATCCCTGTAGCGCTTGGCAGTCAGAGCGCCATCAACAACCACCAGCTCAGTTCTTGAAGCAAAGGCAATTCCTGCCCAAAACATGACACTTGGTCCTCCCCATCTGTCAGCATCTGAGTATCGCTCCCCTGGTCATCTGTATAACCTGACACCCTGACACGGCCATCAGAATTGGACAGTCTGAAGCGAGACTCGTCAGAAAAGAGGACTTGGTTCCACATTCTTTGTGTCCAGTCACGGTGCTGATAGGCCCATTGCAGGCGTCGTTGCCTTCTTGCATCAGTGAGAAAGGACCTCTGTAAGGCCTGCGGGATCGGAGTCCTGCATTACGGAGTCGGTTTCTGACGGTCTGGTCACTAATTCTGTTGTTGTGGATACCAGGTGTCTCTCTGGCTCTCTGACGAGCATTCCGCTGCCGATGACGCAGGTGCTGCAGTACAATGTGGCGATCCTGGCGTTGGGTCGTCACACGAGGTCGCCCACGTCTTGGCAGGTCCTGAACACTTCCTGTGGCATTGTACCGTCTAACAAGCCTAGAGATTGTGCTGGGATGCACATGCATTCGTTGTGCAACTTGGACAGCAGACATGCCTGCATCCAACATGCCCAAGGCACGACCTCTGTTGACCTCTGAGAGTCGTGGCATGCCTCAATCGCGGGAAAAAGTTTGGTTTTCTCAACGGGCAGTGTGTATTCTGTGAAGTCAAAGAAAAAGAAAAAATGCATGCCTTCATAAAGAATACATTCAATTTAATCTCTGTTCATTGTTTGTAACAAAATGGCGTCTTAGCCGGGATTAGTCAGGTTTAAAAACATGCACTAAGTGACTTTAAAAGATTTGAACAAACAGTTAACCATAATCTTGAAACTGTGATAATACCACTAACAACTTAAATTTTACACCATATGCAAGCTAATTGCGTTTCTTTTTTTGACCAGTATATAATATATACAGTAGAGAGAGAGAGAGAGAGAGAGAGAGAGTGAGTTACAAGGAAAAGAAATACCTCAAAAGGCCTTGCGGCCCATACCGAGGTGGTACCAATGGCAACGGGGCCCAGGAAAAAATTCATACACCCTCAAATAGTGTGCAAGATTCGGTCTAACCTTTTCTTGAACTGATCCACAGAAGAACTGTTCACAACTTCTGAAGGTAGCCTGTTCCACGTGTCACAGATCTTATACGTAAAGTAATTCCCACACACACTAGTGCCAAACCGTTTCAAATTCAACTTCCAACCATTGTTGCGAGTTGGGTTATCATTTAAACTAAACAAGCTTCTAAAATCGACATCGTTGAACCCGCGTAAGAGCTTGAAAACCTCGATGAGTTGACCGTGCAGCCTCCGAGTTTCCAGCGAAAACAAATTCAGGGCGTGTAAGCGTCGATTGTAGCCCATATGCCTAACGGAAGGGATTAACTTTGTGGCTATCGTCTGGACTCGCTCCAGCCTGTCATATATTTTCCTGAGGGTGGGCGACCAGAACTGTACAGCATACTCCAGGTGCGGCTGAACCAGAGAATTGTACAGAGAGAGCACAAGCTCCTTGTTCCGAAATCGAAATTGCTTCCTGATATAACCTAACAGCTTCTGGGCTTTCTTTTCCACCTCTACGCACTGTTTAGTAACTTAAGGTCGCTGCTAATTAGCACACCCAAGTCCTTTTCCAAATCAGTCGCCTCGATATTACTCCCCAACATCGAGTAGTCCGACTTGGAATTGGCGTAGCCAATGTGCATCACCTTGCATTTACCAAAGTTAAACGGCATTTGCCATTTTTCGGACCACTCTCCTATCCTACCTAGGTCCGCACGCAGTTGCTCGATCGCTTCGGGCGTCCCAAGTCCAGGCTGGGCATTGCGGCATATTTTGCGGTACTGCGGTACTTGCGGTACCACCGCACTACCACCCCGGCCCCCATAACGCAGTACCGCAAAGGATCGCTGAAAGTACTGCAGTACCGCTACCGCATTCAAATTTCCGCGTACCGGTTTAGTACCGGTTTGGTAGTGCAGCAGTACCGCAGTACCGCAATATGCCGCAAGTGCCCAGCTCTGGTCCGACTCCCAACATTGGCCCCAAGCTTGGTGTCATCAGCGAATTTGGCGATCCGACTGACGATGCCACCGTCTACATCATTTATGTAAATGATAAACAACAGTGGCCCCAAAACGGAACCCTGAGGAACCCCGCTAGTGACCCAACCAGCTAGCCCCTTTAATTACAACCCCTCTGCCGCCTATTCTTCAGCCAGTTTTCAATCTACCTACCTACTTCCCCACCGATACCCAGCGCGCGCACTTTGGTCATTAGCCGGCGGTGAGGTACCTTATCAAAGGCTTTCTGAAAGTCGGATAAAAGTATATCATCGCCCTACTCTTATCATACTCACTCAACATGATGTGGAGAAACTCAAGCAAGTTGGTGAGACACGACCTATGCCGCCTAAACCTATGTTGGGAGTCCCCAAGCAGCTCGTAGGAATCCAAATGGTCAACGATCCTATCCGCTATTATCCCCTCTAATAATTTACCTACAACCGAAGTGAGTCTAATGGGACGATAGTTCCCTGGACTTTCGTGATCCACTTTCTTAAATATAGGGGTCATATTGGCCTCCCTCCACTCACCAGGAACGTGGCCCGTCTCCAACGATTTGTTGAAGACTGTAGCCAGGTGGGGAGCCACCTGGTCGCGCACTTCCCGCAACACTCTGGGGAGGAACTGGTCTGGCCCAGGAGCCTTGAACGCGCTCCGTTTGTCTATTCTATCGGAAACGACTGTCGCGTACACCGAACACTATCCAGGCCAGCACCTTCGTGTCTGACACCTGTCTCGGGGACACGCGCCCATCCCACCGGCCCTATGAAGCGGACCCTACTGTTACCCCCTGTATTTTACGGTGCCTAAAACTTCATCAACCAAAGCATAGCGCTCATTGTTTCAAAATTTATTAATATGTATCTGTGTAGTGGTAACGCCAACAGATGGAAATGCTTTCGCCATATCCTGAGCTCAACCTACTTAAAATATATATTTCGCATGTCTATCTCCGTCTGTGTAACGATGACGCTACCAGATCAAAATGGCGCTAGGACAGTTTGCCTACGGACAGTTTGCTTACGGACAGTTTGCCTACGGACAGTTTGCCTACGGACAGTTTGCCTACTGGACACTATGCCTACTGGACATTATGCCTACTGGACATTATGCCTACTGGACATTATGCCTATGGACACCATGCCTATGTGGTATATTTATCCTTACCTTATTTAACTTATTTAACTTCAGATTCATGCAAAAGAATTAATTCAAAATTAAAATGTGTTGTTGCCCTTAATAGCATAAATGTCTGAAAATATATCAAGTAAGAAAGGGAAACAGAAGTTTTCACATAATGGATATTTGTATGTGTTTGATAAATGTAGCAAGCGCGACCCTTCGTTACTTTTTTGGCGGTGCGAGCAAAAGAGTCAGTGTATTATAAGGTGTGTATATATAATATGGGTACTTTTCCGTTATCTGCCCCCTTGACGATTGGTTAGGTTAAGTCGTGATATTTTCATTAAAACTAACGAAAATATCACGACTTAACCTAACCAATCGTCAAGGGCGTACAGTTGACCTAACCGGGCAGTGACGATTGGTTAGGTTAAGTTGTGATATTTTTGATAGTTTTAATGAAAATATCATGAGTGAACCTAACCAATCGTCAATGGGGCAGATAACGGAAAAGTACCCATATTATATACACCTTATAATACAGTGACTCTTTTGCTCGCACCGCCAAAAAAGTAACGAAGGGTCGCGCTTGCTACATTTATCAAACACATACAAATATCCATTATGTGAAAACTTCTGTTTCCCTTTCTTACTTGATATATTTTCAGACATTTATGCTATTAAGGGCAACAACACATTTTAATTTTGAATTAATTCTTTTGCATGAATCTGAAGTTAAATAAGTTAAATAAGGTAAGGATAAATATACCACATAGGCATGGTGTCCATAGGCATAATGTCCAGTAGGCAAACTGTCCGTAGGCAAACTGTCCGTAGGCAAACTGTCCGTAGGCAAACTGTCCGGCCACGGAGGGACTGAGTCAAAGAAAAATAAGTGAATCTACAGGTGTTTCCAAAACTGGTGTAAAAAAACTTTGGTTTGTCACAGATCAAATGGGACCCCAGCTGATCGTCCTAGATCAGGGAGGCCCTCTAAGCTCCATCTGATCTACAATATTTAAAGATTACTTCCCTTCGAGAAAGACGCAAATCCAGCACTTGCTGCAAATCTCGAAAAAACAACAGGTATCTCAGTTGATCCCTCTACTGTACGAAGGAAGCTTAACTCAATAGGTGTTAAAGGACGTGTTGCAGCAAGGAAGCCACTTTTAAGGAATGGAAATAAAGAGAGGAAGAAAATATGCTTTGGAACACAAGTATTGGACATCTGAGACCTACTGAGTTAAGCTTCCTTCGAACAGTAGAGGGATCAACTGAGACCCCTGTTGTTTTTTCGAGAGCATCTGTGTTTTGTTCTTTTCAGATTTGTTGTTGAACCTATCGCACAGAAATTGACAATAGATGAACGGGTAAGGATGGTTTTAATGTCTGCAAGGCGTGGTAACACACACGGATCAGTTGCGACTGCTTTTAATGACAAACACCCTGAAAGGCCGCCAGTTGTTCACTCGCTTCAAAGAAACGGGAAGTGTTTATGATCGGCCGTGTAGTGGCCGGCCAAAAAGTTCAACTGATGCAGCAACATCACAACGGTACTCAATCACCTCGAAACAGCCCACGTCTGCAGAAGATCCAATCAACGAATTCTTACAACAAATCGTTTCCACCCCTACAAAGTCCAACTCGTTCAGGAACTGCACGGTGATGACACAGACCGTCGTGTAGAGTTCTGCCAGTGGTTTCTACAACATCGACAGCTTCAACGAAGGATCATGTTCAGCGACGAAGCGATATTTCACCTCGGCGGTCGTGTCAATAGGCATAATGCACGCTATTGGGCCAATGAGAACCCCCATTGGATGGAGGAAGGACATGTGCAATTCGATCCACGAATTATGGTGTGGGCTGCCCTCTGGGGGGATCGGTTAATTGGTCAGCACTTTTTCGATGGCATTGTAACAGGTGAAATATATCTGCATATGCTGCAAACATTTATAATGCCCATACTGGACGACATTCCATTGGCAGGACGGGCGGAGATGTGGTTTCAGCAGGATGGTGCACCACCACATTTCGCAACCATCGTCCCGAGCTCTTTAGATGAAGCATTCCCAAGCAAGTGGATCGGACGGCGAGGGCCCGTCGAGTGGCCACCTAGGTCTTCAGACCTCACGCCAGTAGTATAGCCGCAAAAGGGGAGAGTGCAAGAATGTTGCAAGTTATTATGTAATGTTGCAAAGGGGGGAGGGGTTGCAAAAAAATAAAAAATACCCCAAAGGGGGGATGCTGCAGGTGCAACAAGGAAAACTTGGAGGCGGCGTTATCCCCCAAGAGAAAGAAGGAGGAGGAGAGGTGTTCACCTGGCAGGAGCCAAGTGCATATTAAGACTTCAACCGAGTAGGCGTTGTTTTATAGGCTCCTAATCAGCCAGTTGGCTGTAAATGGCTTGAGTTGCCAGATACCTCTTTTTAGCGATACCATTGTATACATTATTATAGACTCCTAATCAGCCAGTTGGCTGTAAATGGCTTGAGTTGCCAGATACCTCTTTTTAGCGATACCATTGTATACATTATTATAGACTCCTAATCAGCCAGTTGGCTGTAAATGGCTTGAGTTGCCAGATACCTCTTTTTAGCAGTATTATTGTATACATTATTATATACGCCTAATCAGCCAGTTCGCTGTAAATGGCTTGAGTTGCCAGATACCACTTTTACCCATTATTATGGTGAGTTGTCTCCAATTAAAGATTTCGTTCCATCAGATACCATTGTATACATTATTATATTTCTTAAAAGAATACCGGTAGTAGGTTTAGAAGGCGTAACAATTAAGTAAAACAACATTGCATCATTCTGTTTATTATAAATATATAGAAATAAATATACATTTCAATTGAGGAATATGCATATAACAGTACAGGAAATATTACACACAATTATGGATATATAAAATAAAATATACATTTCAAATAGAGATAAATATACATCTCAATAGAAATATGTACATAACAGTACAGGAGAAATATCGCAAAATATATATAAATACAATTCAATAGAAATATGCGTATAATCAGTACAGGAGAAATGTCAAGCAAAATTATATATAAAATACAATTCACTTTTTTTCAAAATACTAAACTCGGTCTTAATCGAGTTTACAATTACATCATTATTGCTCTGCATTACGCAGTATATGCGGCTTAATAATATTTCACCGCTTAAAGTATAGGGAAACCTGTACTCGATATGAAGGGCTTTCATATCGTTCAGTACTATTTTTGTTTCCACTTTACACCGTTGGTAAGTCATCTTTAAATACGTCTAGAATACAATCAAAAGCACGCACAAAGAGTTCATCGTTAGCTACATTATTAAACACAAGTTTATAAACACGCTTTTCCAATCGAGGGTTTATTTCTACCGACTCGAGCTTTTCAATCGTGAACTCACTCAACATAGCGGCAATTGAAATAATCTTCTAAATCGTTACAACTGCGCGTTTATATAAAGAAATAGTTCTTCAGGGTGAACGGTGTAGGTGAGCTCAGCCTTGTACCGATCAATTGCTTTGTGCCAAAGTTCATGGTATTTCAAAGAGTCTAAACTTTTAAATAAACGTCCAGCTCTAGACCATTCTCACCAGCCCTACACTCGGTAAACCCATCGAGCAGTGCGGTGTAGGCGTATTCAAGTACTGTATCAAAATAAAGCATATCCGTAACACGCGCGTCTAATATAGGTTTCAGCTTACGGAATCCGACGATTTCAAACATTCTGTCGAGGATGAAACGGTTCGCGTAGGAACAAGAGCGTTATTATCAGAAGCATTCTTCCACATCAGCCGTATATCAATGCCGGCCGATTGTTATTTATACACAACGTACATACAATGGCGTATGAGGTGCGTCACTAATCTGCTCTCTTCTTGTACCTACGTTAGCAGGTATTTTATAACGATCTTCATCCACTTCTCAACTATCACAAAGATTCTATTCATCTCCTCGATACTTAAATAAACCCGTTTGTTTGTCGGTCTACATTCCGTTTCCAGTACATAGCTAATGGTACCGGAATTACGCCTGAACACGCGCAACGATTTCGTCACGGACACATCGTACGAGGCGTTGAGAATGCTGCTCAAAGGAAGTTCCATCGTATTCGAGGAGCGCACGTCCACTCGGCTCAAGCTCTGAGATAACTATGAGCCGTGTGAGGCACGCAGGTAGGCAGGAAAGGTTCGACGGGCGGCTGACTCGATGATACGTGAATGGGATTGTTCGTATGACCGCGAGTCGAATTGTTGTACATATTTCGGTACAAGAATATCACTACCAGCCTACGCACCAGACAGTTTGGATAAGAACTAGGAACATTTTATGTTTTACTAAACATCTCCACACTCCGGCGCACTATTTGAGAGGAACATATGTTCATATTTTTCCTTTCTGCCCATCAAACGATACTCGTCTCTAAACTCTGTTAAAAATTCACGCAGGGCACTAGCCACAACCTCACTACGAACCTCATCATGATATACGTTAATATAGTGATAAAAATACTTAGATTGTCCATGATCACGAGATTCACATTTTCAGTCGTAGGGTATGAGTAATCGACATGGTGTAGCATGACGTAATACCGCTTGTCACACCACCCATCAGCAAGACTCATTATCCATACCTGCTGCTTCTCTTCTGCACCGTTGTTTCTTTTACTTCACGGTGTATGTGAGACTTTATAAAGTTTAGCTCTGCAGTATACTTCAGCACATCGTCTGTGCAACGAAAGCCTTCAACGGTCTCACCAGAACATCCGTAGAGTATTTGTACATCTTGGAACTTCGCACAATCCAAGGTGTTTTTAAAAGAGGCATAGGAGGGAGGAATAGGAAGTTTTTCGGTATCCACCACATCCTGGCACTTTACTGAATACCATTTCGTAAACGTTGTACAAGCAATATTAAAGGTAGCCATTTGAATACACGTCTGATCTGAATACACGTCTGATCTGAATACACGTCTGATCTGAATACACGTCTGATCTGATACACGTCTGATCTGAATACACGTCTGATCTGAATACACGTCTGATCTGAATACACGTCTGATCTGAATACACGTCTGATCTGAATACACGTCTGATCTGAATACACGTCTGATCTGAATACACGTCTGATCTGAATACACGTCTGATCTGAATACACGTCTGATCTGAATACACGTCTGATCTGAATACACGTCTGATCTGAATACACGTCTGATCTGAATACACGTCTGATCTGAATACACGTCTGATCTGAATACACGTCTGATCTGAATACACGTCTGATCTGAATACACGTCTGATCTGAATACACGTCTGATCTGAATACACGTCTGATCTGAATACACGTCTGATCTGAATACACGTCTGATCTGAATACACGTCTGATCTGAATACACGTCTGATCTGAATACACGTCTGATCTGAATACACGTCTGATCTGAATACACGTCTGATCTGAATACACGTCTGATCTGAATACACGTCTGATCTGAATACACGTCTGATCTCTCGGGCTTACTGCGGTCGACTGACCACGCAGGGACTCCCAGATAGTAGCATGACTCACGGTCTTACAGTGGGCTGAGCTTAGAACTTTCACCTGCACACACACACACACACACACACACACACACACACAAAGGAGAAAGTGAAACGCTATTTGAAACATGATTTATTTAACAAACGAGATATTCAAGTTATATATATTTACAAATACGATTTAATAAACGAGATAGTCAAGTTATATATATATATATTTACAAATACGTGTAATAAATCAATTTTACAAATACGATTTAATGAACGAGATATTCAAGTTATATATATATATATTACAAATACGTGTAATAAATCAATAGATACGATTATATACAAGACGTGTGAGTTTAACAATAGAAGCATCATTGGTATCCAAAGGGACGGTATCATAGGTACCAGGTAACTGGTAACGTTTCCTATAGGTGTTACGGCACACATTTGTACCCTAAGTTCCTTCACGCCCCCCAGCTTCTGCGCCCGAAAATTGTGGGTGCCTGCAATTAGTTGGGGAGGTTGTTCATCATCGTCCAAACATACTAGATCCTTCAACGACTCAAAGTTAACAACCTCCCGATTCGCATGGTTGAGCGTAATACCCTTTGCCTTCACGATATATTTCATTTCCTCCCCCACCCTGACCCGTACCCCATAAGTCTTAGGTCCTGTTGAGACAAAAGAGTCGGCGTATGCGTTGTCCCCATACTCATCCTTGATCTCATCAGTGAGCTCGCCGAGGAACTCCCCAATAGTGGGCATGTATTCACCCTCCCTCTCTGTGAATATCACGCTATCTGTATCGGCATACAATACTCTCCGCCCAAGAGAATGCAATAGACCCCAAAGTTTTATACGGGCGTAGGCTGTTGTGAAGCTGGCCACAGGTATGTTTGTAACCCTTGAGGTATCTGTGGCAATTCAGTGTTGTTGTACTTTATTATGTAAGTATTACCTACATTCACGATCTCCATGACCTCTTTATCGGGAGCATTGGCATAATCCCAGACATCGCTATAACTTTGTGCCAAATGAATGTTCCCTTTGCCGGTATTCTGCGCAAATTTTCCCCATAGACTGTTTAGACACAACTTTGCACTAAAGCGCTTGCCAGGATTCTTTACAATTTGGACACGATCAAGTTGTATACCTTCGCGGTCGCGGTAACGTTGAATATAGGCAGACTTTTCATCTTCGGTATCAACTCCTCGCGGATACCCTGATGCCTCAACCTTATCCTTCAAAAAGGCGTTTATATATGGTGTGAAAAGGTTGGGTAGCTTCTGAAACCTCCACACCTCATGTATCTTCAGTATTCTATAACCATGGCGTACGGCTAGGGCCAGCTCAGGACTTGTATATACGCCTCTGATCTTACGCTGGTGGGGTATATGGTTACAATCGCCGTTATCCTCTTCCGCGCACTTCACGCACAGGGGAAACATGAGCTTGTCGTCGATAACGACAGGTAAGATGGCATCCATAAATTGCGTGGGGGGAGTACGTCTACGAAAGAGAGCCCAAAGTAACGATCATTCAAATTTTTGAAAATTCATTGATGGAGGGTAGGCTAGGTCCCACCAGTTTCTCAGGAGCGCCCACGGGGTACGGATTGTTCTTCATCACGTATGGGTATAAAGAACAGAAATCGTAGTAATGGAGCTTCACGCCCTCCGTAGGTGGAAAGTATAGTCTGAATGGATTTGTACGTCCTCCAAACAAGCTATCACCACATTTGAGAGGATCCAGCACCATTGAACGCTTGATCGTTTTATTTCCTCACGGTACACCTCGTCTGTCTCCATCCGTGCATCATATTCATGCTCCCACAAGACTTTGTGAGTGAACTGTGATCCTATAAGTTGATCGCGGGTGCGGGTCCATGCAAGACAGTCGGCAGGAGATCTACCGTGGATATCTCCGGCGATTCCGCACTCAGGACGGGGGCATCCATGCCACCAGCACCGTTAAAGGAGTACACAGTCTTCACACCAGTGACACGGTTTTCACTTAACCCATCAACCCAAAAAACACGTCCATTAATCTTAATGGGTACTTCACCCGTGTTGCGGGCGTGCTTTATGTATACACCTGTCTGTTGCTGTAGGTGTATGAGCCAGTAAATAGCCTTGTGTCCGTAACTGCGGGGTTGTTTCGGTGAATAATGGCTAAGGTGTCTTTAGGCATGAAGTTATTCTTGAACACCGTAAAACATAATGATGCGATGGTGGTTGCGACTTGCAGTGGATCGCATTTGAAACGGCTATGTACATCCTTCTAAAGGCCTGGAAACATACTCTAAGCACGCGCACATCATTCACGCAATAACGCTCACATTCATCAGCTATATTATAAGGGTTACTTTCATTAAAACTGTGTAGTATCGATCAAAGTCTTCACGTTCATCCATACAGTCAAAATAATGTTTGGGTGGTGGTGGGCCTACGTAGTTTAAAGTCTCGCTGGTGAGGAAAGTGTAAGGGAAGTATCCTTTGGAAACTTCAGCTGCTACTCCCATCACCTTGGGTAGCTTTGCTAATTTACAAGGTGTGAATAATAAAGTATCTTTAAATTGTACATTGCCTCTTATCTGCATCTGTATTAATTTGTTGCCTCTTTTCAATGGATCACCTGTAAATATCTCAGAGGATTCGTGTTCAAGCAACTCCTTATAAAGGAACTGCGTGTCAAACTTTGCCCCGTTATGGGCGAGAATATACACAGTCATTTTTTTGAACTTGTCGGCTAACTTGACAATATAGGACACAAATAGTTTCACAGGACTATCGCGGACATTCGTTTTAAAAACGTTTGTCCGTTTACCGCATTTGGGGCACTCGTCACATTCGATACCCATACACTCATCACAGATGGTCTGGCTCACAAGTAAATGTGGAATTACCTCTTTGGTTTCAGCGTTCGTATATGTTTCTATATCGTAGTATACAGTTATACAAGGGTTATTTTTAGGCTTAGCATCTTTCATATAACATACATGCTTTACTCCATCCGCCTTATATTCCTCCTGGCATGTAGGACAGTGAATTACGTCACACTTGTGCTTAAATTTCCCCAATTATCCATTGTGTGAAACATACCACATTCACAGATTCTCATTTTCCTGCACGTGCCAATTGATTTATGGAAATCAAAACAGCTATTATTGAAAAATGTGCGTCTACACACATCACAGTCTCTCTTCTCAGCTTCAACTACACGGCTTTCACATTTGGTGCTTTTACACTGCTCACATACCATGTGACATTCTTTACAATGTCTCACTATATCATCCGCAAACTCGAGGCACCCCTTACACAAATCATGATGTCTCCCATATTTTCGACTTTTGTCATAACTCGCGTAAAGCCACCTTATATTACGGATGGGGAGATACGTTGTCCCTGACAATCCTAAAATAAGTAGGGGTCTTGTACGATCTCTCACACAGCTTTTAAAAACATACACAGTCCTACGACGATCATCCAACCCAAATACAACTATGCGGACATTCATTTCCTGTTCTACCCTTCTCAGCTCTTCAGGACCCATATTACAGTCAAATTCAAGTTCACAGTCTACAGCTAGTTTACGGGCACGCTCCACGACCGTAGGCAACCAAATTTTTTGAGTCCGTGTATTTTGTACAGTAAACATACGTGCTAAGAGTACTGCTATAAAGCCGCAACCACGATCGACGTTTATATGCTTTCTATAAATAGTGAGAATTGAAGTTAAGAGTATACGGTATGGCACTATGACCCGCAACACGGAATACACGGTCAATATTTACCGTGAAGTTGTCCATATTGAAGGCTATACTACTTTGGGCGGCTTGCATTATACGTCCTAATATATATTCTACATCTTCAGCCGCCAAACGTCTAAATGGCACTATCACCCAATAATCGTCTACATCACCGTCATCTGACCCGAATCCAAAGGACAGACTCGTCCTGACTTCACGCTCGTCGCGATTCTGAAGAGCAAACTCTACAATACGCTGTACAACCCGGCGTAGCCCGCGCTCAATTCCATTGCTATACATGGCTCTAGGGTCGACCCTGACTCTATACCGATTTCTAGTCAAGGCTGGGGTGGGGGCTGCGGAGCGCACCAACTCGACGTTATCATCCTCAACAGAACGGGGGGCGGCGGATGAATTAGGGGATATATTAGCGGAAGGTGCTGCTGGGGGGCTGTTGCGTAGAGGTTGAGGGTTGGGGATCTATTACTGGTGCAACAGGCGCGTATTTCGGTCGCTTTATACCTGACGTGGGGTTCTCATACCTCCGCTTTGGACGTGCTACCGGTATCGCTGGTGAGGGTTCGTTGGCAGGGGAGGAGATCACAACTACACTGTCGTCGAGGTCATCCGTAATGATGGGTGCTCTACCTCATCGTCATTCACGGTTCTGTGGGAGAAGCAAAATATAAGGAACAGCACTCAAAATTTGTAATATTTTGTAAATGACCCACTTAGGAGTGTGACGTGTTAGAAATGGACTCTGTAGAAAAATTCAGATTCACGAGCCCATCCACATGTATTATATCTGGACCTACAGGATGTGGTAAAACTGTGTTTATGCTTAAAATCATTAAAGAAAAGGGAGAGATGTTCTCGAAATTTGTGCATAAAGTTATATGGTGCTATTCGACGTATCAATCAGTGTTCAACGAGTACCAAGATGATATTTTGTTCCACAAAGGCGTATATGACGTTAATTCGTTAAAGGGAAATGAACATACAATCATTGTAATTGACGATCTCATGTTGGAGATGGATAAAACGTTTGCCGAGACATTTACAGTATTCTCCCACCATCTTAACATAAGCGTGTTCTTCATCAATCAGAATCTATTTTTCAAAAATAGATACATGCGCGATGTGTCGTTAAATACGCAATATCTAGTCTTATTCGCGCAACGTAGAGATGTATCACAAATTGGGGTATTAGCCAATCAAATGTTCCCGAATCAGCGTAAGGAGTTTTTGGAAGTTTATAAAGAAGCTACAAGCACGCGTTACGGATATTTGCTTTGCGACCTTCATCCGCGAAACACGTTTAGAGTGCTTCTGCGAACGAATATATTTCCAAACGAGCCTGAAACGGTGTATATTCCAGAATGACAAAGAGACTAAAGAAATACCGTGAATTAATAAAAATCTATCATCGACTGCCCCGGGCAATGCAGCAGATGTTTATTAAAAATATCGACGCCGACTTTTTAAAATGCATCTGTGAAATCTGTCTTAACGTTATAAATTGCAATGTATCAATGAAAACCCTCAGAAGGCTCGCCTACGCGCTACAAGAACATAATACGTGCACTCGCTCGTAAAAGTCAAACTGTAGCGAAGAAAAAACGAATTATTGTACAAACAGGAGGGTCATTTCTCCCCATCTTATTTTCAGTTTTGGGTCCTTTACTGACTAGATTAATATAATGAAGAAAGTGGTAGTGATTCCCCACGAGGTGTACGCTTCACTGCAAAGGAATCCAGACACGGATCTAGATCCCCGTAAAAGCAGACTTAAAAGAATGGAAAGCGAATTGCTAGCCCTATTAAACAGTGAAAAAACACCTGATGAGAAAAGAATCTTATACCAAGAAGCTCTGCAGAAATTTCTTCACGAGTACGAAAATTATAAGAGCCCTACAGAGATTCCTGTGGTTATTAGGCACAGCACGGGGGACGATGGCGACATAGGATCTGAGCCCGACGATACAGCTGACCAACCAAAAAGATTAGCCACACAACATATCGAACATGTATTAAAAAGTACCCTCCCACATACATTGAGGAGTAAAGGCTTAAGTCTTTATAATCTATTGAATGAGGATCCAGCCATACAATGGACCGATACAGGCGAGATCATTGTGGAAGGATCAAAGGTACAGGGATCGAATATCGTAGACATTGTCCATGATCTGGTGAGAAAGTGGGATAGGCCATCACCA
The DNA here is from genome assembly GCA_023014485.1 of Bathynomus jamesi. Taxonomy (NCBI): domain Eukaryota; kingdom Metazoa; phylum Arthropoda; class Malacostraca; order Isopoda; family Cirolanidae; genus Bathynomus; species Bathynomus jamesi. The sequence continues at coordinate 107,472 of JAJOZX010012669.1, forward strand.
TCAGGATGGAAGCATATTAAAGCAAGACTACAACAAATAAATGTCCCTAAAACGTTGATAGGAAATCTGAACAGGTTAAAAGACTTGGAACATGCAACGCATGTGACACAATTGAAGGCGCCGTCACCCCCGGCGGTAACACCTTTGAAGAGGAGCAAGAAGAGGTTAAACCAACCCTACCCACGTGCCTCTAAAATACGCAAATGGCTAACGTATTAACTAAACGCTATTATGACATTTCTAACCCATCCTCTTACGGCGGCGTAGATAGACTGTACAGAAGTGTTTACGGAGTAGGAAAAAAGATGTTGAAAGATTTTTGAGGGAGCAGGACGCTTATACGCTTCATAAGCCTGTGAGAAAAAGGTTTAAAACAGCCAAGACAACGGCTTCCTCGATTGATTCTATTTGGCAAGCAGATTTAACAGACATGCAAAGATATTCTGTGTATAACGATGGTTACCGCTACATTCTATTCATAATAGACGTATTCTCTAGATATCTGTGGCTAGTTCCTCTGAAAAATAAATCACCTGAAACAGTTGCTAAAGCCACCAAAACGCTAATGTTAAAAGAAAACAGGGTTCCTGGCTATTTTTGTACGGATATGGGGAAGGAATTTATAGGCCGTGCTTTTCAGAACATGTTGACAGAGTTTAATATCAGCTATTACACAACCAATTCTATACATAAGGCTTCTTTAGCTGAAAGAGTTCAGCGCACCATAAAGGAACGCATGCACCGTTATTTTACACATAAAAACACATACAGATTTCTAGACATTCTGGAATCATTGGCATCATCCTACAACCGCTCACACCATCGCACGATTGGGACAACACCTAACGAAGTTTTAGAAAGAGGTACGCTCCCGAGAAGAGATGGATCACCACCACCACACACTGCGCGCTTCAAAATCAATGATTATGTAAGGCTGTCGCGTTCGGGGAATAAATTCGCAAAGGGTTTTGAGCAAGGATGGACACGCGAGATTTTTAAAGTTAGGGCTATGAGACCTAAAGGTGAGATAATGATGTATTACATTGAAGATTTGAATGGGGAAGAAATCTCAGGAGGCTTTTACCGCGAGGAATTGCAGAAAGTTGCGTTTAATTTAGGAAAAAATGTTTAAAATTGAGAAAATTTTAGGAAGCAAAGGTTCAGGAAAGAGAAAAATGTACCTGGTGAAATGGCTAGGGTACCCAGAAAGCTTCAACACCTATATAAAAGCTGATGCAATAATGAAGCTTAAATAGTATGCAACATGGCTCCTAACCATTTCTACGTCACACTCCCGTCCTCCTCGTCCCTGTCTGTACACCCTAACAACACACTAGCCAACTTTGTAACAGAACTCCACGGGCACATTGAATTGGGTCGTGATTCGTATGAGGTGGGGATATGCGAAATTCAGCTGGACACCATCTTTTTAAATATTGAACATAAAGAAACCGTTTTTACGATTCTTAGAGACATTGACGAGTGTGAAAAAGCTGGGGTAGCTATGGATGAAACTATGCGTATCGCTCGGACTAAGGTTGCACGGTATTACAGTACAGAAGTAAGACTAGGACCGGGTCAATATGGTTCGGTCGAGGATGTTGTGAGAGCTTAAACGTAAGTTTAAGAAACTCAAACCTTACGAATGATTTAGTATACGAAATCGTAAACAACCCTGCACATACACTAATCCTAAAATCAAAGACTAACAGACGTATTAAAGACCATAGAAAGTTCAAATTCTAACCAATGGCCGATATAGCGCAGCCTTCCAAAGAGACACATTTCACGAGACACAGCATGACTTGTCCAGATTAATGTATCAATTGAAGATGGAGAAATTGGC
>JAJOZX010012670.1:0-103180 GCA_023014485.1 Bathynomus jamesi
GTATTGTTTGACTGAACACATATCTTCGCCAAGGTTGATAGAAGAAATGGTTTCATATGCCTCTCTAATGGTGCAATCAGATGCTTCCATCCTAGTCACTAAGCTAGCAATCAAACTATAATTCATTTTGATTGACATTAGTTGCTTTGGCAGTTTTTCATTAGCAACACTCTCTTTAGCCTTCTGAACAATGATTCCTTCATCTTCAAAATTTTCCAAAATTGTCTTCACATTTGGAAAATTGTCTGCATAATAAAAAGCAGCGTTCAGCCAGCTTGCCCAACGTGTACAATCGGTTCTGAAGGAGTTCCTATTTCAGCAAACAATTCCTTCCTTCTTTGTTTTTAAGAGTAGAAGCCTTGACACAGGCAATTAAAGTGTCAACATCACTATAAAATGCTCTTATTTGCATCGCACAATTATGTAACAGATGCGCAAGACACGTTACATGGAAACGTCTTGGAAAAAGTTGCTTGAGTGTCGCTCCAGCTGACACCATGTAACGAGCTGCATCAGACAGAAGTAAACAGAAATTTTCTCTTGGTATCTCGAATTCTTTTACAGTATCGTCAATCTTGTGTATGACAGTTCGTGCATTAACATTTCCAAGAAGAACATCGCACCTGATTAAATATGTTTTCTTGGGAACATCAATAGATCCAGCAAGTATGTTCAAATATTTTGAGCCCCTTACTTCACTTTCATCAACAATTAGGAAAACTAATTTACCCTCTAGCAAATGTTTTATTCTACTTAACTCGCTTTCTGCCTGTTTCATTGCTATTGATCTGCAAGTTGACACGCAAGGCACTGCTACACCTAATTCAGAGAACAATTGTTTCACATGAGGGTTGCTCAACTTATGAAGAGGTATGTTGGCTGACAGAAATGTAGTCACAAGTTTTTCCGAAAAATCTGAAGACTTGTACTTTAAAAGGGTTTGCGTCTTTTCATTTCCCACATTTTGGTCTATACCACGCTGGTGCTTTTGGGTAGAGCGAGTTTATCCACAAAAAAGGATTTGTCATGCTTGACCACAACACAACAAATCTGACAGTATAGCTCATTTTTTCCTGAACAAATGAATTCATTAGGATATCTTGCAATTATAGCGCGCACTTTAGCAATAGAACTAACTGCAAACTTTTGGCATTTTAAATATCTGAAATCAAAAGAAATCGAAATCAGTGAAATCACAAATCAGAAAAAATCACAAATCAAAAATGGTAACCAGTAACCACAATACATACAACACAACCACATCCAAAACCAGAACGGACATAACTGAATAAGACAAATACGAGCAGCGAAGTTGCCAGTTAACCAAAAAGATGCCAATTTTTAGTTATTTTAATTATTTATTCCAAAAAATTGACTTTATTTACCTCATTGTTATTTTTTGACCTAACAGGTAAAAGTTGACTTTTTGTTGACCTATTAACTTTGGTAATATACCCCCTACAGGTGTTTTTATTGCATTTTCAGTCGTTTCAGCGAAAAGTGCCCCATAGGAAACAATTTGACTTTATTGACTTTTGACCGCCCTAGTTATTACTTATTAGGCAGCATAACGAAGAAAACGGAGGTTTCATCAAAACGTGCTACTGCTGGACATAGAAGCTGTGTGTTAAATTCCGTTCTAGGTACTATTTTACAAGATATTCTAAGCTCATTCAGTAACAGTTTATAAACAGAACTTCTATTGTATGTTTTTGTAATTATTTAATGCTCCTAACTAAATCTAAATGAAATTTAATTCTCTCTTTCTCCAGATAAAGGCATAAAATTTTACATTGGTTAAGTAATGGCTAAAATATCCATTTGCAACTCGACACCGGGTGGTATTATTGCACGGGCAGGGTCAATCTCAATCAGAAATATCGCGACAAACTGGGGTATCAAGATGTGGTATTCAAGCAATTTTGAAGAAACAGCGCGAAACAGGCAAAGTTGAAGATCGAAAACGCAGTGGAAGGCCAAGGAAACTTCCTAAAAATGATGACACACACCTTAAGCTAACATCTCTCAGAAATAGACGAAAATCCAGTGCAGAACTTTTGGCAGAACTTGCCCAGACCTCAGGATTACAAACCCACTCATCAGAAATGGTCTTAATGGTTGTGGCAATCAAAAAGCCATTTCTCAGGAAAGGAAAAGAGTCAGAGGCTCAAATATGCTCAAAAGCACAAGAATTGGAATGCTGACCAGTGGAAAAGTGTCCTCTGAAGTGACGAGTCAAACTTTGGAATTTTTGGCACAAAGAGAAGACAGTATGTGAAAAGAAGAAACGGAGAACAATTCAAGGAAATGCGTTTGCAGCCAACAACTAAACATGGTGGAGGATCTATCCAAATTTGGGGCTGCATTTCAGCAAATGATGTTGGGGATTTTGTCAAAATTGATGGAATACTGAATGCAGAAAGATACAGACAGATCCTAATTCATCATGCTGTGCCATCAGGTCGGAAATTAATTGGGCAAAATTTTATTTTTCAGAACGACAATGACCCTAAACATACTGCCAATGTAGTCAAAACCTATTTGGAGAATAAAAAAATAAAAAAAACGGAAACTCTCAACTGATGGAGTGGCCTCCCCAGAGCCCTGATTTAAATATTATTGAGGCTGTTTGGGATTATTTATTCAGAAAGAAGCAAGAAAAGCAGCCAAAATCGAAAGAAGAGCTATGGCAGGTCCTTTTAGACGCATGGAACAACATTCCAGCAGATTTCTTACAAAAACTCCAAGATAGCATTCCAAATCGAATCGCAGCAGTTTTGCAGGAAAAAGCCGGTCACACAAAATACTGACTTCCGACAATTGTAACTTTTCAGGTGTTACTTTCGCGAAATAATTTTCATATATAATGAAGAGGAAATTACATTCTAATGTAATTAATATTAGCATTCATAATACAAAAAACAAGAGTATGGATAGGTCCATCGGTGCATTAGTTTTTAATAATAATAATAATAATAATAAAAAAAATAAAGCAGTAAACATCTGTCCCCCCTTAATCGAAATGACATCAATTCCAGTGAACTTTTGAAAATATGATCTCTGTCAAAAGAAATCCACAAAAATGGGCCTAAATAATCATTAAATTTCTTACTTTCGATCAATCACCCTCCCCTGTTTTAAGAACACTTCAATTAATGTGACCTCAGTTACTCGTACATAATAAAAACCATGTGAATGACATTAATAAGACTCAAAGTTTATTGTTTTTTTTATTATTATTATTTACTGACCATGAACAATTTTATAAGCACGCGTCTATATATAAACGCGAATTTTGTAATGGGACAAAATGTGTCCTGGGAACAACTGCAGGAAGCTGGTTGAGAAATATCCCAATCTTTTGATTGAAGTTATTCGAGCTAAATGTAGTCAATCACCATATTAATTATCTGTATTTAAACATCTGCTTAGCGTTAATTCCACATTTTTTTCTATTGCGTGTTGCATTTTGGCTTAGTTTACTCATTTTAGGGTTATGTCTAATAGATCTATCGTTTCAGAAAATACTTTTTTTTTTCCTTTAACCGTCACTAAGGCTTCAATCAAAATCCAATTTTTTTTTTTATTAGATTTTTGAGTATACTTAAACTTTTTTGTGCAAATGATCATCCACGCACGATAGGTACGTGGACAAAACATTTTGACCCCGACTAGCACGGCTCTTGTAAGGGCCATAACTTTTTTTATAATGGATGTATTCCGATATAAAAACAAAAATTCAATTTGGTCTATTTAAAAACTTTTCCAATCTCCTTTTGAATTCTATATAATATATATTACATCCGTTTAACGCATCGTTTCTAATATAAAAATAAGTACGGCCTTTCGTAACACGAGTAAAAACAAAATAAAAGCCCAAAAGCAAACATGTTAATTATATTTTAAGTTTATTGCTAGACATGTGGGTTAACTACAGCTTTTATCAATCTTATGAAAGTAGAAAAGGAGAGTGAAAAAATACACATTTTTTGAGCCCATTAAAATCTAACATCCAATCTAAAATCCTTCAGAATGTTCTCAATGCACTTGAAAGCAAACAAGTTGAATGTGTCAGTGATATTTTACATTATTTAATCACTTAAGGTTATACTTTAAATAAAAATTACTTTTTTTAATATATATATATATATATATATATATATATATATATATATATATATATATATATATATGTATATATATATATATATGTATATATATATATATATATATATATATATATACACGGTGAACCAAAAGTAGATGGACAGTAGATTGAATACGGTTTGTGTTATATTATATTATAACTATGGTGTTCATTATAACTATGGTGTTTGTGTTATATTATATTAAATATTATAACTAAATTTATTTAAATTTTATTTTGTATTATAGTATACAAAAAAATTAAATATGTATTCTCAAAATAAACGTTATCATTTACTGTCCACCTACATTTGGTTCACCCTATATATATATATTACTAAAAAAAGGTTGGTCGAAATTCTACACAAAGGTTGTGTAGTTTCATATTAAATGTAATTAGGTTAAACCAGTGATGCACAAACCCTGGCCCGCGGGCCAAATGTGTCCCCCACGGGTCTTTTCAGTGGCCCCACGGGTCTTTTCAATTCAATGAAAAAGTTAGAATATAAGTGAGACCCAATTTATGACTTAGATGGAAAGTAAGTAGGCTAATACATTTAGTTATTTTCTTCACCTGGCCCTCACATCAAAAAAGTTTGTGCACCACTGGGTTAAACGGTAATTAATTTTACTAAAATTAGTAAAAAAAAAGTTTTAATTGGTGCCATAAGTGTTAAATTTTACTTACCAGATTGGCAGAAATTTAACTTTAATTTTTTACAAAACACCCAATTGAATCTTCATCCCTTTTCTGTCCTCTAACTCTCTAACGCGAGAGTCAATCGGTATTTTCAATCTTTCACCTACTCAACCGGTCAACTCTGGAACAACCTTCCTCAATCCATCTTTCCCCACATCTACGACCTCCACTCTTTCAAAAGTAGTGTCCAAGCACCTCGAAACTCTGAATCTTGATTTCGGTTCTCTCCCTCTCCTCCTAGATAGGGGAGGGGGTGGTATTTTGCGGGCGTTCACCCTTGGCCCCTCCTACCCGCATAAAAAAATTATTTTTACCAAAAAGTTGAGTAAAATCTAAATTCATCTCACTCTTTGTTCGTTCTTACTAGTTAAATAGGTTAAAATTTAAAGGAGGATATGGGTAGTTTGGTTTTATACGAGGGCTGGGTAAAATAGGTATAATTACTACTAATAATAAAGCTAAGCGTAAATTTTAATTTATCTCAAAACTAATTATTAGTCGCTTATAACCTATCAATTTATACCCTAACTCGTATTGTCATCCTCGCACCAGGGTATTGGGTACTGGGTATTTGAGTTATTTTCATCCCATAATCAACGAAAACTTATTTAAGACGCATTTTATCTTTATTTAATAGAATTCTAATAAGAAAAAAAATAACCACACAAAATCTTTGATATAAATCTACAACTTCGAAAGGAACAATGATGATGGACATTGTTGCATCGGTAAAGCGGTTCGAAACTGGTAAAAAAGTATAAAAATCCCACAAATCTGTTAATTCGATTCGTGTAATGGGCGCACAATAGGCTATTGCGGGTAAACCAAAAAGCTACGTTTAATTTCCTTAAATATTATTTCTATATTAGAATTTTCAAATTCATCCTTATTTTAGTTATAAAAAGTATAAGTAATAAAAACTACAAATTAAAAGTGTAAAAATACTAATCTTAAATTGAATTAATGAATATAAACTGAACTCCTAATTGCATTGGTTTATTTTGAGCCGAGTTTTATCTTACAGTACCAAATTAAAAGTTCAAAAACACCATAAAATAGAGTAAAATATATTCACCAATACTATTCGGACTATCAAATGCTTTAATAAATAGATCGAAACTGACAAATATGTTTAAATAATAATATAATAATAATAATAATAATAATAATAATAATAATAATAATAATAATGCCAACAGCGATGACGACCCGAAAGTTACATCTGCTTTGCCACATCCAAAGGTAGAACTAATATCTGCTTAACATACAGCTTACGTTAACTACGTTTGAATACATTTCGTACCATAATGTTAACTCAAGGGCAATTTCTGTTTAGCATCGAATCCACATTACTCGAAACTGCACTCGCAGTGCCGAGCTATTAATATGACGATCCTAGGTAATCCCGAGTTTGTGTCTCGGCCGGGACTTCAGATTTCAGTGACTAAGGTGCTTCCATGGGTCTTCTTTCAGGGTAATGGTTCGACTTCCACGTAAATCTGTAGGTCCCCTCCGTCACATGACCTTAGATGTTGCAAAAAAGGTTAAACAATTTCTAACATGATTGTCTTATCGCAACTGTCTAAGTAACTAATGCAGTAATTTGAACCACCTTTGGGCGAGAGCTAATTTCACACAAAAGCTGGGTAGATTAGTACCAAAATTCGGGTTTTAAAAAATTATTCATATATATATATATATATATATATATACGAGGGCCACAACATATTTTGCCCCACCTTTTTTTCTTCTTTCCAAGTTTCCTTTAAGTTCCAAAAATTTTGTACACAAGTAGTTACATACCTTCTTTACAAGTTTTTATTTTTCCACACAGTCTCCATCCTTTTCTACGGCTGGCTGGCTTCCGCTGGAGCCACCTCTTAACTTCCTCAACAACCTCATCGTCACTGAAACTCTTCCACGAATAGCATCCTTCATTGGCCCAAACAAATGGAAGTCTGAAGGTGCTAGATCCGGGCTGTATGGAGGGTGGGGTAACACAGTCAAGCGCATTTTTGTGATGGCCTCTTGTTTGCAAACTGTTGTGTGGTCTTGCATTATTGTGCAAAAGAAGGACGTCTTCCAGTTTCCTCTCCGGTCGAACTCGCTTTATATGTCTCTGGAGTCTCTGTAGGATAGCAATATATGCCTCTGGGTTCATTGTTTGTCCTTTCTTCTTCATGTCCCAGAAGATGGTAGCCATAACCTTTCGTTCAGAGGGGAGCCATTTTGAACTTTTTCTTGAGTGGGGAGTCTGCGTGATGCCACTCCGTGGATTGGCGTTTTGTTTCAGGTTCAAAGTGGTGTACCAAAGTCACAATTTGTAAAAGGAAGTCATCTCCTTCTGTCTCGTATCGAAAACCAACTTTTCAGAAAATTTCTTTTCGTTGGGTTTTGTGATCTTCAGTCAGTTCGCGAGAAACAAACCGTGAACACACTTTTGAGTATCCCAGTTGCCGAATTATCGTATTCACACTTCCTTCACTTGTTCCTAGCTCCAGTGATAGCTCCTCGTATGTGACGCGCCGATTTGATCGAACGATGCTGTTAGCACGTTGCAGTGAGAGATGCGACAGCCGATGCCGGGCGACCGCTGCGTGGCTCATCATCGAGGCTAGTTCTCCCTCTCTCCGATGATCTCATACGTTTAGACCAGAGTCCAACTGTGCTTCGATCAACAAACGCATCTCCGTAAATGTTTTGTGGACGTTTGTAAATATTTCCAACTGTTTCCTTCTCTGCGGTTAAGAACTCGATAACAGCACATCACTGTCAGACGCCATTTTCGAAATTGTGTTAACCATCGTTTTTGTACAAGGGCGTTTAAAAGCGGTTTTATACAAGGAGGGGAGGTTCAAACTGGAAAAATCCAGTTATGTGAAGCGCAGAAAGTTCAATCTTACGGCCCAAAAGACATTTCAATCCCATGGCCTATTATTTAGGGTGGGGGTGGAGCAAAATATATTGAGTGCCCCCTAGAGTGTGTGTGTGTTACAAAGGTAATTATTTCAAGTAATAAGTAAAAACAAAAGTTAAGGCAAAACCTTATCTTTCCCCAAGAAGTAAACAGCAACACACCATTTTCTTAATTTTTCGCCCATTTTATATACATACGAGTATATATATATATATATAACCTTGGTTTTGCTTCCGCCCGAATTGTTCATTCTGACGAAGGTCAAGTTTGTCACTCCACTTTAGACCTACAGTTTAACGTGGAATCCGAACCACGCCGCACCAACAGCCCAGCGTCTTAACCATATATATATATATATATATATATATATATATATATATATATATATATATATATATATATATATTATATATATATATATTATACAGAGTGGGCCGTAAGTTTCCATACATAGGAAAAATTAAACGTTTGTTTTTATGTTTCAGATACCCTAAGAATATGCGTTTGACGTAAGATCTTGTTTACTGATGAAGCAAATTTTTACGTCAATGGAGAGGTTAATCGGCAAAACATACGTTATTGGAGTAATGCTAACCCTAACTGGCTGAGTCCGACGAAGATGCAAGGTGCCGGTAAAGTGATGGTGTGGGCCGGGATATGGGGTGACAGAATTATTGGACCAATTTTTGTCAGTGGAAATCTTAATGCCGAAAGGTATCTTAACATGTTGCAATAAGAGATTTTCCCATCCCTGCTAAACGAGGAAGGTAACTTCCCAGTTTACTTCCAGCAAGATGGAGCTCCACCTCATTATGGTCTTCACGTGCGTCGGTATTTGGATCAGCAGCAGTTTCCGGATGCTTGGATTGGTCGGCGTGGTCCTGTGGAGTGGCCTCCCAGATCCCCAGATCTCACCCCCCTTGATTTCTATCTTTCGGGGCACTTGAAGGCCATGGTGTATCAGGAAAAGATACGAGACATAAATCATCTAAAGGAACGTATCACCAACGCCATTACAAGCATAACGTCAACTGTGCTAATGCGTGTTCATCAACAGTGGGGAACACGTATTGAAATGTGTTTTCAAAACAATGGCAACCATGTAGAGCATATTATATAAATAAAAATGGTTGTCCATAAAAAAATGTTTATTTTTCCTATGTATGGAAACTTACGGCCCACCCTGTATATATATATATATATATATATATATATATATATATATATAGTGGTGGTGTAATGGTTAGCGTCGCTGACTACGAATCCATCGGCATCGAGACTTGGTGACGACAGGTGGAGCGCAGCAAAACCCAGCTGTTCATCCTTCCACACAAAAATTGGTTGGTAAATAAATGGGTACCCTGGGTAGCCTTGTGTTTAAGACGCTAGGCTGCTGATCGGGAGGTCGTGATATCGAGTCCGGGCGAGGACTTTATAATTTCTGACCGCCCGTGGTGTGACATTGTTCGGATTCCACGTTGAACTGTAGGTCTAAGGTGGTGACAAGCTTGACCTTCGTCAGAGTGAACAATTCGGGCTGAAGCAAAACCAAGGTGTGTGTGTGTGTGTGTCGAAAGTAGTAAATCAATGTATGCTTAAACTTTTTGCCCAAGTTACCTTCAAGGAGTTTGATACTTTGACATTTTTGCCAAGAACGGTGTAATTATTATTATTATTTATATATAATATATATATATATATATATTATATATATATATGCAAAAGGGCACTCGTCCGATCAACATTGTCGAGAAAAATACTTCGGCCTTTGAGAATCGCAAAGCAGAAAATCAAGAGACGGATGGTATATATCCACAAACCAGAATGGTGTCATAGCGAAAATTTGTGCGCGCATTTGTGTGTCGCCATGATGAAAATATATGTTCACGTATGAAATAAGTTTAGATTTTTATAACTTGATATCGGAAATCCCTTATGAAGCTTAGTAAATTGGGAGGTAATTGTGAGGCAATTGCGAGGCCAATACAGTATTATCTATGTCAATGAGGCATTTGAATCTATAAAGCGCACCAAGAATTTCGGGAGGATGCTGCACAAAAGCAACCATGAGGAGGGAAGGATCCTCCGTTTTCCCTTCAATTAGTAGTATCACCCTCCCACAGTCATATCAGCCCTATATACAGTGACCATTTTGCCCACAATTCTTAATACATACACACACACAATATATATAAGAGCATTGTCAAAAATGAGAACACTGCGTTTTCTGGCGTTTTTTTACTTGTCACTTAGCCACTTATTCCTAGGAGGGTCTCGTATGTCTGCACGAAAACCGTATCAAGGTCAAAACTTGAATAGTTTCTGGCTCCCACATTCCTACAAAGAAAAATTTCTCGAGTGAAGAGTCTTCCATCAAGTATTAAGAGAGTATTCTTAAGACTTGTTTTCTTAGACTGCAAGTACGTAAATGAGAAATAAAGAATTATCTAAGCAGAAGGACGAAAAGACAAAAATGAAAGGGAGAGGATAGTTTCTTTTGTCCGAAGTTCTGAAAATAATGAATTTCGGCTAAAGCTAAAGTTCAAATAGAGTGAAAATGAGGCGTCCGGAGTAGGAGTGACGAAGCCGCCATATGTTCGAAAAGTTTTTTTTTTTTTTTGTATCACCATTTTCTTGTGACATTTGTCTGCGCAGTGAATAATATACGCTTACCGACGCTCCGCAACGTTTGGAAATAGCACCGATGTTGTATTAACTCTTTTACTCGATATCACCCCCAAAATCACCTCCCAAAGTATGGCAGACCGGTTGTGAAACACCCTGTATATGTATGTATATATATATATATATATTATATATATATATATATATATATATATATATATATATATATATATATATAATGTGTGTGTGTGTCATTGTTCTAAGAAATCCTCCTATTAACAAATTATATTTTGCCAAAATTAACCTTGTATAACATTACGTAACTAAAATGAATAAAATATAAACCACGCCAAATTAACTTAGGGGCGCTGTGTGTGTATGTCCGACCAGACACATCTACATATACGGTATGCATATCTTGAAGCCGGTTTCCATGTGCGTGATATAAAAGCATTATGGAACCGTACACGCACACTTCATATCTACCTCATACACCGCAATATGCGCTACGTTATAAAGTGACAAGAGTAAACATCTGAGAAATGAAGGTCACCCCCGTTCTCGTGTGCCAGGCTGGAACGCTGTCGATTGTAGTTATCTGTAGTTTTAAAGCTTTGGTTAGGTTCCCGCGTTTAATTGTGGTTCTCTCTTAAAACATACAATCTTTTTGAATAATTGCGAGCCAGTGTTTCATTTAATATTTGAAGAAATTACGGTGGCGCTCGTAAATATTAGTACAGAGAATATTTCAGTTATATTTGCCCTTATCTTTCGTACCATGCATTGGATAATTATAAAAAGTTTACCGTTCGTTTGGAAAAATTTAACAAATAAAAATTTAGTTTAACTCCACATATAATGTAAAACATCAAAGAATTTCAGGAAAATAAAATAAGTTAAAATGCAACAGTTTTCGTACACTTATTTACAAAATTACTTAATACTTTGTGTGTCCACCTTAGGTTTGAAGAATTTAAAATCGCTATCAGTAGTTGGCTATTTACTGATTAGGGACTGTTGGCAATTTTGAATTCTAGAATTTTCTTTAGAAGAATGAGCTAAAATTTCTACTGAGAGATGTCGAAGCCCTGTAAAAAAAATACCCAAAGCGAATCATTGAAGTCATTCAAACAAACGGTGGACACAAAGTATTAAATAGTTTTGTAAATAAATGGGATCTTTTCTTGGGGGCTAGCAGCGAATTTTAATGAAAATCGGTACACTAATGTAGTTTTGGTCACTCATTTCAAAAACAACTTTTTTTGGAGAAATGAAAAACAAACATGTTGAGCGCTTTAAATAATTAGTGTGTTTTTAACGAAAATATCATGACTTAACCTAACCAGTCGTCAAGGGCGTACAGTTGACCTAACCGGGCATTAATTCTTGATTTTTCTGCTACTTTTACATATCTGCTAGGATCCTTCAAAAAACGTATTCTTCGTAAAGTTGCACTTTTTACCGTTTGACCGACGCTTTTGGCAACGAAAGAACTGGGTATTCTTATCAAAGGAACACACTTTCCCACACTTAGAGCACTTTTTCATAAACAGTAGCAGTTTGTGACTGGTTAAATTTAACACAATACTCTCTAACTAGTTTTTTAAGCTAGTTAAAACACATTAATTATTTAAAGTGCTCTAACATGTTTGTTCTTCATTTCTCCAAAAAAAAAAAGTTATTTTTGAAATCAGTGACCAAAACTACATTAGTACCGATTTTCATTAAAATTCATTGCTAGCCCCCAAACGGAAAAGACCCAATAAATGTACGAAAACTTTTGCTTCCCCCCGCGCCTTCAAATTCTTTGATATTTTACAGTATATGTTGGAGTTAAAATAATTTTATTTGTTAAAATTGTCCAAACGAACGGTAAACTTTTCATAACTATCGTATGCAATGCATGGTACAAAAGATAAGGACGAATATAACCGAAATATTTCTCTGCACGAATATTTATGAGCGCCACTGTACAGTGTACATAGGATAGTCCGTAAATCCTAATTAACCTTCCTTTCGATACAATGTATCAGTAAAATTTAACCTAGATACATTACAGTGGTTGGCCACAATGGAACTGCGCGTTCAATACAAAAAAAATAATAATTTGCTGCCCATGTAACCCAACTCTCGCGTTTTGGTATCTGCAATTTTCATGTATGCGAGATAAAAGTATTAATAAATATGACTTGAATTTTAGTTATACAAATGGTTGTATTAATAAAGCAAATAAACTCCTCATTAAAAACAAAAATAGCGATAAAAACCGAAGCTTATTATTATTATTATTTATCAAGTATAGAACACCGGTACGAGTGAAGTATAGAAATAAATGAAGAAAAGTGTTGAAAATTTGTAGATAAATGTATAGAAATTTTTTAGATAAGGTATAACAGTAGTTGTGGAATTTAGTGTGACCTATGAGTAATAATAAAAGCAAATAATACGAAAAAAATAAGGATATAAAAAAGAGCTAAACAAAGACTGTTCTTTCACCAGTGGTCTTCCACCTTCAATTTTACTTTTCAAATGGTCCTTAATTAAAAAATGAGAAGGATCTAAATAACAAACCTTTACTCATTAGTAATAGTTTCATTGTTTTATTTGAAATTGATGCACGATAGGTGCAAATACAGAAATAAATAAATAAATATAAGTAAATAAATAAATAAATAAAAATATATATACACACTATATAAGTGGCGTGCAGTCAGGGTAAGCGGGGCATGCGCCGCTTACCCAGTTAAAAGTCAAATTACAAAAAGTCAGTATATTGCTACAGTAATCGAAGTTATTATGCTTGTATAGTGTGTGTGTGTGTGTGTGTGTGTGTGTGTGTGTGTGTGTGTGTGTGTGTGCACAGAAATTAAAAATTTATATTGCATATGATGTATGAAACAACATCGAATGCTATTCCCTAACTGAAACTACTACATAAGAGGAACATGATTTATGGATACACGAGTGCTTCATTTATTGATCTATAAAGTGCATATATCAGGTCATCCCATAAGTAATGTCGTTTTTTAGATCTGAATTTGAAGGACAAAAAAAACTCAACTGAAACTTTTTAATCTAGTATATATTTTCCATCGGAATCAATGACACTCTGCCAACGTCCTACGAGCTTTTCAATGCCATGTTTATAAAATTCAGGCGGTTTTGAGGCAAAAAACGTACAGAGACTGGTGTGCAGGTCATCTAAAGAAGTATACCGTTTCTCGTCAACATAGTTTTGCAGACTCCTGAAGAGATGATAATCTGAAGGCGCAAGGTCTGGAGAATATGGAGGATGTGGAAGTTTCTCCCGCCCAAGCTCCTCAATTTTTGCAGAAGTGATCCGAGCGGTATGAGGACGTGCGTTGTCGTGGTGGAACACGATTCCTTTCCGATCAACCAAAGGTGGTCTCTTTTCTTTTAGTGCAGTGTTCAATCGATCCAGTTGTTGACAGTAGACTTGAGCGGTGATTGTTTGGTTGTGTGGTAAGGTTTCAAAGTGTATTACACCACCTTTATCCCACCAAACACTAACTAACACCTTCCGAGGGTGAAGATTTGGTTTTGGCTGTGGTGTCGCTGGTTCTCCGGCACAAATCCACTGTCGACGGCGCTTAACATTCTGGTACAGTACCCACTTTTCATCACCAGTCACTAAACGGTGCAAAAACGGATCTTGGATTTCACGGGAATGAAGAGCTGCGCTAATGTTTACCCGCACCCTCAGATTGTCGACCGACAATTCATGTGGCACCCATTTTCCTAACTTAGGCACTTTCCCGAATTGTTGCAAATGTCGATGGATGGTGGACGGGATGAATTGAGTTTCTGGGCCAATTCTTCGACAGTTGTTGAACAGTCTTCAAGTGCGGCTAACAGCGGGTCATCATCAAACTCAGCAGGGCGTCCAGAGCGTGCTGCATCTGTCAAACAGCAGTCACCATTCCTAAACTTTTGAAACCATCTTTGACATTTCGTCATGTAGAATATCGTTGCCAATAAACGTCCTGAATATTTCGCGTTGCTTCAGTAGCACTATTCCCTTTTTTTAACTCGTAAAGCATTATATGCCTGATATGCTCTTCTGATACCGCCATGTTTATGAGGGGTTCACATAAAGCAAAACACACTTCTTCACTGGTCAAGGTCTGTAAAGTATGTAGCGAAACACGATAGATCTCCTCTTAGATATAACCTTCGGAAAAATTATGCTTAAACCGAATAGGACTAGTTTAAACTTAATCTATCGTAAAAAACGGCATTACTTATGGGATGACCTGATATATATATATATATATATATACACTACAGTATACCCTTTCATTACCAAACTAATGCGGTCCATTGCGTTAACTCTCGGATTAGTATTAACCAGAACCACCAGGAGTCGAACACCTGACCTCATTCTCTTCACTTGGCTTATAGTGAACGGTATTACCTACTGAGCTACAGGCGATAGCCATTCCCAGTGCCAGGAAATACTCTTACAAATTGTACAAAAATGTGACCACCTCTACAAATGTTCCTACGCGTTTGTGCGAGTTAGTTTAGTTGTCAGAAAAGGAATGGTTGAGTAAAATATGAGGTGTCCGGAGTAGGAATGACGAAGCCGCCATATGATCGAAAATCCGTTTTCTGCATCACCATTTTCTTCTGGCCTTTGTCTATGCAGTGAATAATACATACATACTGATACTTCGTCACTAATGCCTCTGAAATTTAATTTCAGAGGCATTAGTGACAAAGTATAGGTATGTATGTATTATTCACTGCATAGACAAAGGCCAGAAGAAAACAGTGATACAGAAAACGGGTTTTCGAATATATGGCGGCTTCGTCACTCCTACTCCGGACGCCTCGCATATTGTTTGCAATTACAACATTTTTTAAATACCTACTACTACGGTAGCCTACTGGTAAAAGCCGGATTGTTAATTTGAAGGGCCTGGGTTGAGGTATCGGCTCGGACTCGATTTTATTGAAGTACGTCTCTGGATCTCCCTTGGTGCTGTAGTAGTTCGAATCCCACGAAAGTTTGTGTAGGTTCTCTCCGTCGTATGACCTCAAATGTTTCGAAGGTTAAAATCCTTCGAACGTTATTAGTACATCTTCAGCTTTTGGGTTAAAAAAAAAATCGTGAATAGAAGGGTCTGAAAGATGTCAAAACGCGCGGTTAACTTCATTAGCAATGTAGCATACGGATGGATGCTTTTCATCGATAAATTTCGTAATTTTGAAATACGCTTATGAAAATATCCGTTATACCTTCGTTAATCTTGGTTTTGCTTCCGCCCAAATTTTTCATTCTGACGAAGGTCTAGCTTGTCACTCCACCTTAGACCCACAGGTTAACGTGGAATCCGAATCCACGAACCACGCCCCATAACCACTAGGCTACACAGGGTACACATTTATCTACCAACCAATTTTTTTTATTGTGTGGAAGGATGAATAGCTGGATTTGGATTTTGCTGCGCGCCACCTGCCGTCACTGGGTCTCGATCCCGGGGCCAATGGATTCGTAGTCAGCGACGCTAACCACTACACCACCGGGCCGCATAGAATACTAACAAACAAAAATTATATTCAGTTTTATTTATATATATATATATATATATATACATATATATATATATATATATAAAGGGCGTATATTCAGGTTGTGCTAGGTGTGCGGCGCACACCCACAAAAGCTGTAAAATAATTATTTTAAAAAAATAATAAATAAATTATTAAATCTTTTATACTAAATAATATTCAATAAAAATAAAAGGTGGTGAAGATTTTGCACGCATTAATACACAGTATTAACCTTCGTTGTTGCTTCTAGTATTTTCTGTTCGCTGCTCATATCTGCGGTCGAGCTAAACCTTTCTTGCACACTTTAGGGAGGAGGGATAGAAGTGAGGACAGGCAGGAAATAGTGGGGGTTATTACCGACTTTAGTCGAGCAGAGCAGCAGTAGCACACAGCTTGCCGTTTAGTGTGTTTGCTTTTCGCAGTTTCGTTCGATAATATAGCCTACTTTTGTTATTTATGCACCGCAGAAAGAGAATCGCATTTGCATGATTCGTTCATTTTTAACGAATAACTATTGTTTGTATGTTTAACTTTCCAATTCTTAATATATTTCTACACTTTTTTCTTTCTCTCGCATATATATATATATAGATATATATATATATATATATATAATATATATATATATATATATATATATATATAAAATAATAAAACGGGTGTGCCATAAAAAAGGGTACATTTTAAAAAGACTATAAAATCAACATTTGTCATTTAATTTTAATAAAACTTCTACACAATAAAACATGTATTTATCTATATGCAAACAAGTTTTCAGACTAAAATATCAAATAATTCAAATTCTATCAACATTTAACGAAAGAGTATGATTTTTCTACTTTACATGCAAAAATTATTAAACCTTTTTAATATTTTTTTTATAAAAATAAATTTTAGCGTAAAATTTACCTGAAATTAAAAAAAAAAAATTATTCGAAATGCTTTCCTTCCATTTCAATAACTTTTTTTATTCTTGGCCGGAATTCATCTATGGCTCGATTTACTTGTTCCTGTGGAAGCTCTTCCCATTTTTGAATGATGATCTCGCGTAAATGAGCGACATCTTTTATCATAGTCCTGTAGATTCACTCTGCTAAGTTCTCCCATATTCCGGCCAAGAATAAAAAACGTTATTGAAATGGAAGGAAACCATTCCGAACAATTTTTTTAATAATTTCAGGTAAATTTTATGTTAAAAATTATTTTTATAAAAAAAAATATTAAAAAGGTTTAATAATTTTTGCATGTTAAGTAGAAAAATCATACTCTTTCATTAAATGTTGATAGAATTTGAATTATTTGATATTTTAGTCTGAAAACTTTTTACATATAGATAAATACATACGTTTTATTGTGTAGAAGTTTTATTAAAATTAAATGACAAATGTTGATTTTATAGCCTTCTTAAAATGTACCTTTTTTTTTTATGGCACACCCGTTATATACACACCGAAGTTAAGCGAAATTGGGAGACCGTCCTCTGCGCCCAGATTATGTAGCGACCCGTGGTTCAGATCCCACGTAAAGCTGTAGGTTCCCTCCGTCATATGACCTGAGATATTGCGAAGGAGGTTAAACAACCCCAATTTTATATATATATATATATATATATATATATATATATATATATATATATATATATATATATATATATATAACTCCCCAAACAACGGTGGAAAGTAGAAGCGGTAGACTGTGTCGTATTCCCAAATTAAAGGCGAGACAGGGAACATCCTTAACCCTGAAAGAAAATAGTTTTGTAGTGAGAGGACCAAAACTATTTAATCAGTTGCCCAAAGACCTAAGAAACACGAAGGGAGTTGCAGTGGAAATCTTCAAAAGAAGACTTGACGCCTGGCTCAGAACAATCCCCGATGAGCCGGGCGTACCTGGCTATGTGAGGTGGAAAGCGCAAGAATCCAACTCACTACTTCACCAGGCCAACTCGAGAGGAGGGGCGACACGCTTGACCTTCGCGAAATGAGAAATCATCACGTGGAACCTTTGTAAGGTTGTAAGGTTTATATATATATATATATATATATATATATATATATATATATAATATATATATAATATATATATATATATATACTGCCATTTAAAAGCATGCCATTTATTATATATAACTTAAATTTTACATTTATTATATATAACTTAAATTTTAGGCTTTAGGTACCTGGTTATAACATTCAACACACCCTGTTTTGTTAACCACCGTACGCCACTGATATATATATATACCTTACCGGGTGCGGCAAAAGTAACGCCCTTTTAATAATTCTATCTTCATACTTTTATACAGTATAACTTTTAGTTTTATATTGTATCATTTTGTTATTTTTTAGTTTTTACTGAGAAAGTACTATTATTTTTCTTAAAATGCTGTATTTCTCTTAAAAACCTTATTATCTCTCTTAAAATGCTGTAATTGATTTATTTCCTTCAATAAAAGAGAATAAACTAAAAAGGGCGTTATTTTTGCCGCACCCGTTATATATTTTTTTTTCCAAAGTTCAAATTCAGATGCAAAGACGCTAGGGTTGGGGAGTTCTTGATAAAATTCCACACACACATTTAAATTAAAGGTTGTGACTGAGGTATCCAAGCAGCGGCTCGGTATCACTTTCTGGATATTAGCTAAAAGATTAGTGTGTTTTACAAAGCGTTCGCTTAGAATAAGAATAAACTAAGAATAGTGGTTCGCTTTGGAGACAGAAAAAATTTACAACACTTTTGACAGTGCCTAAACACGTTTGAACAGCTGCAATTTTTGAAGAATGGGAGAGAGCAAGATTTAAAACATGCGCGCTACAATGAACATAGAGAGCTAAAGGGCACTCCTCTCACAAAAGTTTGAACACCACGTACATCAATCATCATAGCTGCTGCTCCATCTTATCCTTGACCGACCATATATTCCATGCATACTCCATTGCGTTTCAAACAGTCAATTATTGTAATGGCAAGAGCACGGCCGGTTAGGTCTTTCATAGGTATAAACTCTAAGAAATCATCTTTAACTTGAAATGTTTCTTCATCAATGTATCTCAAAACAGCGACATTTGCTCAATATTAGCCACATCTGTAGTTTCATCCGCAAGCACAGCGAAATACTTTGCATTGTTCACTTTGCAAACAAATTCCTTTCGAATTATTTCACCACAAAAATCAATGAGTTCATTTTGAATACGAGGACTTGTATACTTCGCAACTACAGACGAGCTTGCAAGGTGATCAGTTAAAGCACAGTCTCCAGCTTCTATTCGAAATCTGAGCAGAGCTCGAAAATTTCGGGAGGGTTTTAACCCCATGAACCCCCCCCCCTCACCGTACGCCCTTGGTTGTATATATGCTGTGTGTTGTTGCAGTTAAAATGTATATACAGTATGTACGGCATGAGAAGGTGGCCCCTCAGGGCATTCGATTCCGCTCGTATGTAGGAGAATTAAGAGTTGTGACTAATTGGGGACCTTGGTGCATTGGTTGGCATATCCGACCGGCAGTTGGATGATCCCGGGTTCGATTCCTGGGAGGTGCCTCATTTTTCACTTGCTCGTTCTCTCTCCCCATCTTGTGCGGACGCTCTTTTACACAAGCGTCGTTCTTTACATTAATTATACTGTGTGTTGTTTGCAGCTAAAATGTGTGTGTGTGAGAGAGAGAGACCCACCGGATGTAGTAGGCCTGTGAGGGGATTTACACGAATCTTAAGTTTTTTTTTATGGGGTCGAAAGGTTGTGAATCAAATTTCGACATTTTGGCAGAGGCGGGCAAGATAACTTGCTCTACATGTCCAGTTCAAAATTGGGCTGAAAATGCCCGAGTTCGGAACTAAAAACCTAAATGAAGAGAAAAAAAAAAAAAAATTCTTAAAAAAAAAAGTTTTTTACATAAAAAAAATTCAAAAATAGTAAAATGAAATAACATAATGGCAATCAATTTTACAAAGACGAAGGATTGCGTTACCTGTTATACAAGTCTCTGTTCCGTAGCATCAAAACTAGATTGTCGGCAAGCATTTTCGTACAGTAAAAATCTAAATTTTTTATTCAAGTGGCGGGACTTTACCCTGTACTTGTTGCCTGGGTGAGTTCTAATCTATGTGCAAGTTTGTCGACATCGCCAATAATTAAACGTGTTACGGTGAGCACCTCAGCGGTATTTGCTTAATTTGGGAAAACGGGGCACGTGTTGCCCGGCGAAACCACTGATAAGTTACAGTCGCATGGTACGACCAAAATGAACAGGAGCCAAGTACACAATACACAGACCTATGGTATAGTATTTTGGAAGTCTAATCTACTAAATTCACGCTGACTGAACGCGTGGGGGTATAGAGTAAATAATCAAGCATTTCATGGATTCTTTATGCAACCCACAGTTTTGTGATGCTAGAAAGAATGAAATTTTACGCTATCTATTGATGGGCATCTCAATTTTACGTTAGAAATGCAAATCCACTATTAAAAATAATGTCTTTCGATTGCTCAAAGAACGTTTGTGCATTTAAACATACTATAGAAGACCTATACCCCGTAACAGAAAAACAGAGGAACCCCTAAACCATCGGAGAATGGAAGAAATAAAAAGATCAGAGGGATGAGCCATCGATAAGCCCCGACACGCGTCTTGTTGAACACGACTAGGATCACGAACACTAAGACTGTTCCCACGGCTGTCAGAGACAAACTCTGACCAACTCTAGGTGTCATGATACAAAAATTATTTGCATCCCTGTCAGACTCTGTACTGAGCGGACGCATTTTGCCAGACTCTGTACTGAGCGGACGCATTTTGCCAGACTCTGTACTGAGCGGACGCATTTTGCCAGACTCTGTACTGAGCGGACGCATTTTGCCAGACTCTGTACTGAGCGGACGCATTTTGCCAGACTCTGTACTGAGCGGACGCATTTTGCCAGACTCTGTACTGAGCGGACGCATTTTGCCAGACTCTGTACTGAGCGGACGCATTTTGCCAGACTCTGTACTGAGCGGACGCATTTTGCCAGACTCTGTACTGAGCGGACGCATTTTGCCAGACTCTGTACTGAGCGGACGCATTTTGCCAGACTCTGTACTGAGCGGACGCATTTTGCCAGACTCTGTACTGAGCGGACGCATTTTGCCAGACTCTGTACTGAGCGGACGCATTTTGCCAGACTCTGTACTGAGCGGACGCATTTTGCCAGACTCTGTACTGAGCGGACGCATTTTGCCAGACTCTGTACTGAGCGGACGCATTTTGCCAGACTCTGTACTGAGCGGACGCATTTTGCCAGACTCTGTACTGAGCGGACGCATTTTGCCAGACTCTGTACTGAGCGGACGCATTTTGCCAGACTCTGTACTGAGCGGACGCATTTCCTGAGCTCTGATTTTGCATCTACTTTTATATATTGCTGAGAATTTTACTTTTGGATAGTTTTGAATTTTATATACTTGCGTTTAAATTTACGTTGTTATAGTTAAGTAATTGAATATTAGTGGTTTTTAGCGATTTAGAAGTTTTCATAGTGTGCCGGCTTAATTTAACTTATACCTGTGACGGTTTAAACTAATTTTTAACTGCGCAATGCCGTCGCAGAAAGCGTCGTGTGTTAGGTGTAGGGTAAACCGGTGGTATTCGGAATTTAAGGATTATAACGGCGGTCCAATGGCGATTACGATAGATCAGTTTGTTCTTTTGCGAGTTCATTGAGGAATTAGTTGACATCAAACGCAGTGTACGTGAGGTAGCGGAAAGACTTGCAACGCTTGATGAGGGCAGGGGTAGGGCTAGGGTTGACGTAGGCCGAACCAATACTAACGTTGAAGACGTTAGTAATTTGAAGGGTGAGGTGCGTAATCTAGTTTCTAGTTTAGGTAGCTTGTCGGGAAGGTTAGACAGAGTTGAGGAAGAGGTTAAGGTTAGTCCGAGAGTAGTAGATAGCGAGGGATTTAGAGAGGTTAAGGGTGGAGCTAGGCCGCGTACGTTAGGTGATAGGAATCCCCCCCTATCGAGGTTTCGAACCCTTTCGCCCATTTGGAAAGGGACGTGAATGAGGGGGAAACTATTTTAATTGGGGACTCTTTAGTGCGCCACATGGACAAAGAGTTCGTTAAACGGAATCCAACCAAGAGGAGGAGGGTCTGTCTCCCAGGGGCCAGGGTTGACAGAGTTAGAGACGAAGTGGATAGGAGTGACGTTGCCTCCCGTCACTCAATGTTGGTGACGATGGTAGGAGGCAACGACTCGTATAGGCCCGATACGAGAGTGCCTGACCTTTTGGAGAGATATAGGGGGTTAATTAGGTCCCTGAAGGCTAGGTCAGATAGGTCTTTAGTTCTAGGTATTACCCCTAGGCACGGGTTGGGTCTTAGAATTACGTCCAAAACAATATTTTTGAATAACAAATTAGAAGAGATTTGTGCTGAGGAAAATGTACCCTTCGTAAAGCTGTGGTCCGAATTCAGTGATCCTAGCCTTTTTATAAAAGATAGGGTGCATTTTAATGAAATAGGTAATGCTAGGCTAGGTAGGTTAATAGACGAAAACGTGCGAAAGCTGTATAGGTCGAAGCCTTCTTTAAACGTTGTGGGTCCGGGGAACGCGGGCCCGACGTGATATAGTTTAAAACGCGGGCCCGTGGTAAAAAATAACAAGTCTTTTATTGTAACGCGCGTAGTATTAGAAATAAATTAAATGAATTTAAGGCGATAATTTATTCCGGCAACTATGATATAGTTGCTGTCACTGAAACTTGGTTAAATACCGTGACTCGGGACTTGTTGGGGGAACTTGATATACCGGGTTTTAAACTCTTTACTAATGATAGGTTACATAGGTTTGGCGGTGGCGTTTTGCTGTACATTCGTAATTCCCTTAGGGTTATCGAGGTTAAGTTAGATTTTCCGGCAGCAATTAATGCGATTTGTGTTGAAGTTAGGGCGCGTAGTATTAGTTTTAATTTTGTTGTTGTTTATAGACCTCCCGTTCAACCCCTCGATACAGATACTAGATTTTACTCACTTCTTGGTAATTTTATTGACAATCGGAATAGTATAATTGTCGGAGACTAACTGCCCTAATGTTAATTACGAGAATTTTACTGGTAATGAGGAGGGTTTGAGATTGGTTGAGTTTATGGACGATAACTTTTTACGACAGATAGTTACCGAACCAACGCGCGGTGACAATATTTTAGATTTGGTGATGACGAACGCCGAGAATATAGTCGAAGGTTTAGAAGTAGGCGAGAGTTTAGGATGTAGCGATCATCAAATTCTTAGGTTTAAGTTATTGATAGAAAACACACAGGATAGTAACGTAGAAGAAGTCCCTCATTTTCGTAGGGCTAATTTTGATAGTTTTGTGGATAGGATGAAAGTAGTGGACTGGGATAACTTATTTATGGGTAATGACACAAATTTGCGTTGGGTGGCGTTTAAAGAAAGTTTTAGGAATATTGAAAGGGAGTTTATTCCTCGTAGGCCCAAGCGCGCTAGAAATCGTGGTAGGCCGAAGTGGTGGAATAGGGAAATAGGCGAGTTCATAAACGAGCGTAATAGAGCGTATAGACTTAATAAGCGCAATGGCACGGCAGCTAACTTTAATAGATATATCGAGCTTGGGCGTCAGGTTAAAAGATGTTAGGAATGCCAAGCGTAGTTTAGAGATACTTATAGCTGCGGATAGTAAACATAATCCCAAAAAGTTTTTTGAATACGTAAATAATCGTAAGCCGGTAAAAGATAAGATAGGCCCTCTAGTGGATGTTAATGGCGCTTTGGCTTCTGACGCTCAGGCGCTGGCGGGTATTTTTAATAACTTTTTTGCGACAGTTTTTACCGTAGAAGACGTAAATAATGTCCCCGACGTGGACGATATCGTTCCATTTAGTAGCGAGACTATTTTAGATGAAATAACTGTTTACGAGGCTGAGATTGCGCATTATATCGATAGGCTAAAGGTTAGCAAGGCTCCAGGCCCTGACGCTTTTTATCCTAGACATTTGAAAGATTTGAAAGACGTTATCGTAGGCCCCTTAACGAAGATTTTTAATCAGTCACTCGAAACGGGGATTATTCCTGAAGACTTCAAATTAGCTAACGTCACGCCTATTTTTAAGAAAGGCGACAGCGCAGTAGCTAGCAATTATAGGCCCATTAGCTTAACGTCAATTGTCGGTAAACTTTTGGAATCCGTAGTTAGGGATCGTATCATCGATCACTTAGAGAGTAGAGATTTGATTAATAGTAGTCAGCATGGGTTTCGACGCCATAGGTCTTGTTTAACTAATTTGTTAGAATTTTATAACGAAATAGTGCGCGAATACGATAGGCACAGAGCAGCTGACGTTATTTATTTAGATTTTAAAAAGGCGTTCGATACAGTTCGATATAGGAGACTAATTGCGAAGGTCAAAGCGCACGGTATACGCGGTCAGATAGTTAACTGGTTAGAAGAATGGCTTCGTGCTAGGAGGCAGAGGGTCGTAGTTAATGGTAGTGAATCGGGGTGGTTAGATGTAGGTAGCGGTGTCCCACAGGGTTCAGTGTTAGGCCCATTGCTATTCGTAATTTACATTAACGACATAGATGTAGGATTAACTAATAACGTGTCAAAATTCGCGGACGATACTAAAATAGGCGGTAAGGTTGTTAATGAGGACGATAGAAATAGGATCCAAGACGATGTAAATAGGATTATGGAGTGGACAGATAAGTGGCAGATGCAATTTAACGTAGACAAATGTAAAGTTTTGCATATAGGTTCTCGCAACAATAATTACACGTACACGATGGATGATAGGGAGTTAGCGAGCGTTGACGAGGAAGTAGATTTAGGCGTACGCGTATCTATGGATTTAAAGGTTAGGAACCAGTGCCTGGAGTCTTGCGCAAAAGCTAATAGGATGTTAGGCTTCATAGCGCGTAATTTCGAATTTAAATCGAAGGATATTATATTGCCCCTTTACAAGTCCCTAGTCAGGCCTCATTTAGAATATGCCGTTGTTTTGGTGCCCGTACTTGCGTGAGGATATTGATAGGTTAGAAAGGGTTCAGCGTCGTGCCACGAAACTTATTCCGTCGTTGCGCAATAAGCCTTATGAAGATAGGATTAAAGAGTTAGACCTGTATTCACTCGAAACTAGAAGATTAAGGGGGGGAGCTTATTGAAATTTTCAAAATCGTTAATAACATCGATAACGTAAATTTTGACAAATTGTTCACTTTCGATAATAGTAATACTCGCAATAACGGATTTAAGTTGCGTGGCAGACGTTTCATTACTAATATCGCTAAAAACTTCTTTACGTTTAAAGTAATTGATAAATGGAATAATCTTCCCGCGTCAGTCGTTCATTCTACCAGCGTTAATATGTTTAAGAACCGTCTTGACAGACATTTTAAAAGTATTAACGTTGTTTAATTTAAATAAAGTTAGCAACAGGAGCTCTGGTGGTGATGCTCGAGGAGGAGTCTGTTGACAATGAATGCCAGCTTGTGACATGCCAGCGTGTGATGCCAGCAAAAAAAATAAAAAAAAAAATAAAAAAAATAGACTAACACGAACGTAGATGTAGCTCGTAGCGTAAACTAACCCACTTTTTGTTTAACTTTACCTACTTTTTTTTTTCTTATCTCCTTACTTTGCATGTCTCTAACTCTTTCCTTGCATGTTTGTAGTTTGCATGGTATGACAGTGAGTTAAGACTGTGTTTGCATGGTTTGTAAGCGTTCTTATTTTACTTCTTTCATCTTTCACCCCTCTCCTATTTTCTCCGACTATTTTCCTGACTTGTCGGCAGTGGCCGGCGGATGATGATGGTGAGACTTTTTTCCTCTTTTTCTGAATGAATGTTAATCCACGAGTGATAGGTGTTGCTCCTTACTTAACCCCTTATTCTCTTCTCTCGGGCTAACCTTAGAGTGGATATTAGGGTCTTTGTTAGCCTTAGCTTCTGTAGATCTGTAGATACCTTCACAAGGTCCGTAGAAAAACTACTATTAAGTCCTTTTCCTGCTTTTTAGAAGTGTCCTTTGGTGTATTTTTGTGAGGAAAATAATATTTTTCTTGAGGGGAGGGGGTCCAACTTTCTCTCGCTTTATGTCCTACTCCTTAATACCCTTGTATGACCTACCAACTCAAAAGGATGTCTTATTATTATTATGTAAGCAATTTTCGAATTTTAAGGATTCCACGTTAGTTTTTTCGTTAGACGCGAAGGACAAGGACGGGGACACTTCACAAGTTCGTTTCCCGTTATATCAGCGAGGTTGAGAGACGTTAGGTGTAATCAGTGTAGTTGGATGGGTGACCGTTAGGCCGGGTTGAAATTTTAACCCCCTCATAAATTATTTTCGCTGTTTAAAGCCTCTGGCACAATTTTTCACTTTTTGACCAATATTGAAGAATATTCCATTTATACGAGACTTACTCTACAGTCAGGTTTTTTGATAACATAAATCTTTATTAACGTATAATATTTTATTTAATAATGTACAGTATTAGGAAAATTAATTAAGTACAACATATTCAGAAGAAAATATTAGAGGCATAATAAATGTGCTAAAAATCAATTCACTTTTTCGTTGTTCCTTATCACATCAAAAGGGAAGAAATTTTCAATATCGTTAGGAAATTTTATTTCATACGTTTCTTATTCATTCCATTGGGCCTTCCATTCAAACTTGGGCAGTTTTCGCCTTGATTCTAATGAGTTTAAGATAAACTTTTGACGGTTGTCATATCCTATTCTTTCCTGACATGTCTTTGTTACTAGATTCACTGTCCTTTCCACACTTTGACTGTGGGATGGAAAAGAAGCTATCTCCAGTGGCTTACATCAAGCCTGTAGTAGCTCATCGTCGTTAAAACTGTTTAGCAGCGGTGCAGTAGTAATGATCTCTTTTTGCCAATCGATCATCTCGGTGTAGTCAGTAGATTGGAAATTGAGGGTTCGAGGAAACTCAAAGTTTCTGGTACCTGAAAATCCTGTTCTTGAAAGGATGATTTTCTAAATAGCTTGCTCCCTAATTTCTAGTCTCTTGTCAGTTACCACTGATATGAGTATATTTTCTGGGTGGGCAAAGTAGGCGTTATTCCTTAATACTGGTTCTATGATTGATCTATGTTGTTCATCTAAATTTCGAAGCAAGCACATTAAATGCACCATCAGTTTCATTAGGATGAGATTTTATCTAAAACCACCCTGGAGCATAGAACTGTATAATAATCTTGACTATATCTTGAAGGTTTTTATCGGGATTTGGCGTTGATATATATAATCGAAGGACCCTGTTGAGTAGAGTTAGCCAGCGAGCATGGTGAAGGGTAACGGGATCGAGCGGACAGATCTTGAGAAGTGTCTCCAGTTTGCACTGCCAGACACATATTATAGAGATCTTTGATCACTGCTTAGCTCCTTCACAACATTTGCTGGAATTTCTTTAATGTTTCTCTCTACGCGAGAATATTTGACTACCTCCAATTTTGTTAAATCTGTTTTCAGTTTATTCCCAATTGAACCCACAAAAGTATTTGGACCTGTTTTACCATCAATGGCTTTGTAGACGTGCATAAAAGGCAACTCATTCAAATGTAAGAGGCACACCAACCACTGCACTGGTCTGTTAAGATGAATTTCAACCAGTTTTATATGACCACCAATTTTTCCTGTATTTACAGAAGTACCATCACACAGTAAAGCTTTGATAGTATCTGTGCTGTTCGCGTCTGTAATAGTAGTTATCAACTCTTCTGCTATGCAGCGAGCAGTTCCATTATCTGGTGTGACATGGTCTACATAGATGCTTCCAGGTTCTTTCACAATAACAAAAGTGTTGTTCTTTTATCTTTCCACTTTTAGTCAATGTGTTATCTTTCCTTCCATCAAATCCAAGGCACTCCATCTTCAGATTTTCGGATTTAGACCTAAAAATATTTGTTTCACCCATGCGATTTCTCTCTCTTTCTAATTTCTTTCTGTCAAGCATGTTGGTGTGGTTAAGGATCCCCATATCTTTTAAAGCCGCATTGACTATTGCAGCTGCAGCTTTACAACTTACACGATAACGATCTGCTGTTAATACTAGGTTTTTATAGGAGTGCCTGTTCTGAATATTCTCAGTCAATTCTAAATCGGTCTCATAATCTACATCCTGACTCTCTGAATCTACATCCATGTCGTCTTCGGTATTTTCTATAAATTCCGATGGTAAAACATTGGTGGCTTCAGTCATTTCTTCTTTGCTTTTAGTTGACGGTTTTGTGCTTTTTGGGCTCTTGCTAAAGATCTCCTCTTTGTTGAACTAGCTATGCGATCAATTGGTCCTAAATGATTTTTTCTTTGTTTTTGACCACAAAAGACCCATTTCTGCCATTGGTATTTTATCCTTACACCTGCAAGATTTCCTATCAATTCCCTTATCATAGCATTCACAAGATATATCAAACATCTCATCATACTGAGCTACTTTTAAGGCAAAACTTTCATTTCTTCGATGATGTAACGGCACCTTGTTCAATTTTGAGGCTTCTATTAGTCGACTGACTTTAAGATAGATACCTTTGGTGTTAATCGTAGGAAAAGAAAATTTCATCCAAATGTCTTCAATATCTTTTACAACAACCCTGTAACAATCATTAGCAGTTCTGATCCTTTTGATTTAGCTTCTTCACGACGGCGCACAAAAAGGTAGTGTCTCAACATTTATTTTTGAAGGAGTCATGGCTGCTGGGAATTCCGTAGGATATCCAAAGGCTGTATTTGAGGACTTGCTTCTAGTAGTCATAGTTTATATTCAGAACTAAAATCAAATACGTAATTTATGATAATTAAAATTATAAAGCAAATGCAAATTATTTCTATTTATCTGAAACAAAAATATCAAGCATTAAACAAACAACTTATGTAACATATAACAACATGAAACGTATGCAAATATGAAGGTAAAAAAGGGAGGAGGGGCATGTGATAGGGGTAGTAGGGTAGCACATGCTTGATTTTTTAATATTTTGTTATGATGATAAAATGAAACTTCTCACATAGTGTACTTTTTAAGAAAAAAAAATTCCCATTTTCGACCAGGCCTAGTGACCGTCCTGTCCTCCGCATTCAGATGATGTAGCGAAATAGTTCGGATCCCAGCTGTCCCTTCCGTCATACGACCTTTGCCATTACGACTGAGGTTACACAACCCAAAATGTTATCATTAACACGTAGGACGCAGCAAACAAATAAAAACGCCTTTTATTTTATTGTTTGAGTCGCCAGACATGGTTACGCGAATACTTCCATCAAGTCAGAAATTCAGACTAGCTCAATATATATATGAAAATGAAAAGGTTTATTGGCAGACTATAGTCCATATGACAAATATTATTAATACAATGACAGTTTATATACTAAGGATAGAAATATATACAATTGATTAGAAATAGTACTGTAATGTCGAAGTGGAGCTACAGACAGACGTTTTCGCACCAAGTCGTCCATAGCTTAGGCCTTAGAGGATAAATGGCAGGACTCATGGATAGCTTGGATCGGGTTGGTTGATTTCTTAATTCTCTGCATTAGACTGTGTTGAGCACGTCTTGTTACCTCCGGGAAGCTCGGGACATTCATTGCGGGTGGCAAACATTTGCGAAGCTGAGCATCTCGGGGGGTAATTTATGTAAGAGTCCAAAAGACCAGTTGTACAGCAAATTATATTATATATACCATATATATATCTCCAATGCTATTTTCGTATGAATTAGCTAAAGTTTTTTAAGAATAATTGGTTCTAGGTGAAATAAATCGCTTTGCTGTTACATGACTAAAGTAGATGTACTTAACACCGAATCGGGGTTAATTTAGATTAAGTAAGATTTAGCAATGTCGCAGGTAGGAAATGACCGACTTCTTTTAAAGGAACTTTAGAACATAATTCAATAACAGAAGCGAACATACAACTTGTAAGGCAGGAAAAAAATATATAATAAATAGTCTTATATATATATATATATATAAACAAAGTAAAAAAAAAAAAACACCCGAGATTGAACAAAATTTAAATAAATGTCTAACCTTAAAGAGGTTACACATTTGTTTAGGCAAAACCAAAGGGATTATTAAGCCGTTTCAACGTTTCATTAAGTTTGTCTCAATACGGAAGGATCGTATCGCGAAACTAAACCCTTCTCCGTGTCGCCATATTGAGAAGGCAAGACTGGGGAAGATCTTCGAAGAACTCTCCCTAATTTTATCTTTGTTATTGGATAATGCAACACCAGTTTCTACATTTGATTTTTTATAATAATAGTTTATCACTACATTGTTGTAGACTATTTTTTTTTTTTAATTAAGGAAGTCTGGAGGGCGGATCCGGTCTGTCAGGACCACAGTTCGGCCCTCCTGCTTCACTTATTGCGAGATAAATTCCATCGCAATTTAATTTTGAAAAGTGAATTTCAGCCTCACACTCTCTTCTCAAACGTGGAGTTGTCACACATTCTACAGAAAACTTTGCAGCAACACAATGAATATCCACGCCAACCACCAATTACAAACAGCTGCGACTGGATTTAAAAAGAAAAAAAAAGGAGAACGGGTTTATGACGTCAACTCGATTGCATCATCGTCCTTAGGACCGACCGAATCATAAATTCAAAGGATGACGTCAATCTTGATCAATTTCCTCTCACGAGTTAGAAACAAATACCCGATTCTGAATTAAAACGCCACACAAGTACCGTAATGTCATATTCATGCGCAGTTCCTTAAAAAAGTCCTCCTAGAAACAAAATTTCCAAGACAAAAAAAATTATTAATGGGTAAAGATTGGTTTTCTTTTCCCAAATTGTTTCTAGCGAGTTTTCTTCCGAAAACATGATTTTTCGATAACACGAGTATAAATATACACAGTAATAACGTTTGGGGTTATCGGGTGACCGGAGAAAGTCGCGTGACGAGTGGCCCTACACCTTTAAGTGGGATCCGAACCATCAAAGGGTAGTTACATCTAAACGCGGAGAACGGTAAACTACTAAATATACCCAACATCGCTTAACTTCGCTGATCTAACGGGAAAGGGTGTTGTGACGTGGCCACGACGCAGCCCGCCATGTTTTCCACTCCATTTTAGAATTAGAATAAAAATTAGAAGGTGAGAATGAGATAAAACCCCAAAACCGAGGCGAAAAAAAAAGACAATAAACATGATCCAACTTTTCAGAAAGGAGAACAAAAGAACGAGCAATATAGCGCAATTACTCCAACATTAGGCCGCTTTTCTGTGGCCAAAAAGGCTGCTATTATGACCCACTCGCATATGTTGCCAACACTATGGATCGCACCAATTAAATCTCACAACATACAGCCGAACTAACAATAAACTACCTGCGATTATGTGTGTGTGTGTGTGTGTGTGTGTGTGTGTGTGTACAGATTATATATATATATAAAATCTCTCCTTTCTATTCCTTTCAAGTTCCTCCAATTAAAATTAATTAATGTAAACACGAATGAATTTGGATGTGTACATTTCTCGTTGCTTGTGTGTGTGTGTGTGTGTGTGTGTGTGTGTGTGTGTGTGTGTGTGTGTGTGTGTGTGTGTGTGTGCGCGCGCGCACCACATTAGGGCCAATAAAAGCTTAAAATGTTTAGAAAACTGCAGAACAATTACTTTGAATCTATAAATATATACAATTAATTTATTATTATTATTATTTGCTGTATTTATTTAAGACTACTTTGGGGTTTGCATTTTCATGTCGACTCTTCTTAACTAAAAAATGAATGCGAATGCACGCAACTGATTCCTCTCAAACACTCCTTTGATTCACCTTTGAAATGCTGTCACCATATTCACATGCAATTCAATCAACAATTGCGCATCCGTGAACCAATATCATTGCCCTCCCCCCCGCCCACAATTTGGGGTTACTGCGCCGCTATTCTCTCTGTTCAGGTTCGCTCGCATCCATAAAACATTAAACTCGTTCCATAATTATCGAGTCGTAATCTTTTACAGCGTCAGTCTTCTCTACCTGTCGACTTCACAAAAGCAAACGTTTCAAATGCTTCGGAACGAACCACACCTGCCTCGAATGCAATTTAATCAAACCGAAAACTATTCCATCTTCTTAAAAAAAAAATATATATATGCCCCAGTCCTTCCTCTATCATAACAACAGTTATTCTATTTTCTGTTGAGAGTGTAAACTATAGCCTCTTGCGTACTATGAAATTAAGTTATTTCATTACAGAATAAAAGATATCTGAGCAATGTATTTCATTTTCCATATATACAGGGTGTCTCATAAGTCCGGTCTCGTAGGAAAATTTATTTTAAATTAAATTTACAAAAGTAATACGTTAGAATTAAAACGATCAAATTGATGTCTGGTTTTGGGGCCTTTTTTTTTTTTTGCTGCAGGTAGAACAACACGCAATGGCTAATATGGCAGGGAGTTACACTCGTGAGGAAAAGGCCTCCGGATGACTTGGAAAAAGTCCCAAAACAAGACATCAATTTGAACGTTTGTTTTAGTTATAATGTATTATTTTTGTAAATTTAATTTAAAATAAATTTCTCTACGAGACCGGACTTATGAGACACCCTGTATATAGAAAATATCCTATTATATACTCTATTTAAAACACAATATTTTCCTACACGAGTTACCGCAAAGTTAAAAAATAAAAAAAATCTCAAAACGTTAAATTTGTCGTCCATTCTGACCCACAACTGTACTTGGGGGGGGTAAAATTGGAATATAAGTGACTAAAACTACCCACCGAATTACACGTCAGAACCAATTTTCCAAACCATTTTTCATGACAGAATAAAAACAGAATTTCTCTCTCAATTTGAACGCTACAATTCCCGAGATTGACAGAGATGTTGTACCTTGGCAGAACGAAGTATTCAAGTGCCGAATCGAGCTATTAACGTAAAATCGCGTCAACGAATTACCGTTGAGCAACGAAAGCCAATGAATGGATCCAACACATCCTTCCATCGAAGTTCACGTATAAAATAAACTTAAAAGAAATACTGTATAAACCACAACACCGTCGTTAAGGAGTTAAGTTTTATGAGGGCACGCTAAACAAAATTTAAATTAAAAAAAAACATTTACGAAAACATTTTTAATTAAAAGCAAATTTCTGCTTTGATGAAGTTTCAAAGTTAATTTTAAGTCCAAAATGAAAAGAAAAATATATAATAACGCGGAGCAGACGGGGTACACAATTATGAATGAATACTTAATTACAGCGTCACGCTCCTTTACATAAACAAACGTAGTAGTATTGACTTGTCGCTAAGCTGTCTGTACGCGGCAAGGCTAAGCCGAAATCATGCAAAAATCTAAACATTCAAAAAGCAAAATATGAAGGGACAAATGCGAAAATTAGGTTAAGAAGATGAATAGTAAAGGAAGAAAACTAAAGAATGCAGTAACAAACGTCACAAGCGTGTTCGGTACTGAAGTGAAGAACAAAACCTTTAAGGATCTAATAAATGGGTCACTGCAGGAAACAATAACAATAAAAACAGATAGCCCATATTTTATATATATATATATATATATATGGGCTACGTCGTGGCCGATGTCGTAACACCGCTTCCCGGAGATCAGCGAAGTTAAGCGACATTGGATCTGGGTAGTAACTGGATGGGAGACCGTCCTCCGCGCCGATTATGTAGCAACCCGTGGTTCGGATCCCACGCAAAGCTGTAGGTCCCCTCCGTCATATGACCTTAGATGTTGCGAAGGAGGATTGTTATAGCAATTGCCAATGAAAGGTAAATTAGTAATCTAAGTGATCAAAATGTTACAGCGAGTTGTTTGCATATAAAATTTAATTAACTACGCCAAGTGCTCAAAATGTTCTCCGGCGGCATTTTGAACATTTTGAGCACTTGGCGTAGTTAATTAAATTTTATATGCAAACAACTCGCTATAACATTTTGAACACTTAGATTACTAATTTACCTTTCATTGGCAATTGCTATAACGATATATTGTTTGGGTTTTTTTTTAATTATAAAATATATGATGCTATAAAGAGTATATAGTTTTTTTTGGGACACCCTGTATATAATCAGCAAGTGAAATTGCATGCATGCAACCCCTCCCCCCTTCTTCTTATTTCATTCTCCAAATAAAGAAAACGTTCATTTCAATCATTTCTTGCCTGAGGGAAAACCTTCAGTATTTGAGTTAAGAAAAAAAAAGTGAAAAACATTCATTTTCTCTATTTTCTTTTCTAGAGAAAGAAAGAGGCTGTCCTTAAAACACTCTTATTATTCTCTCTTTCAAACTCGGACGCAATTCAAAGTACGAACAAAAACTTTCTTTTCTCTACCTTTCCTTTCGCTCCTACTGAGAACGTCTCAATCCCCACCCCCCAGACATACTGCATTTTATAAGTGGAGAGTACTTGAAAGGTTTACGCCGAATTTTAATTAATTAATTAAATATATATTAATTAATTAAATTAATTAATTAAATATATATAATTAATTAAATTAATTAATTAAATATATATATATAATTAAATTAATTAATTAAATTAATATATATATTTTATTTATTTATTATACACACGAGATGGATAAAACAAAAAAGCCTTCTTATAAACCATATATATATATATTATATATATATATATATATATATATACAGAACGTGCACCAAGTTCTCACGTAAAGAACTGTTCCAACCGAAGATGACCTCTTTCTAAAAACCAATATCATCTAACAAGGGAATAAAATACATAAATTATTAAATAGAAAATACTTTCAATATATGCAAAACACAATTTCAGAGGAAATATATTTATTTATTATTATTCAGATTTTTATTGAATGCAAATCAGGTGTTCCGAAAGGCTTCAAAATACATTTACGAAATATTCCATATATATATATATATATATATATATATATATATATATGGTTTTGCTTTCGCCCGAATTGTTCATTCTGGAAGGTCAAGTTCGTTGCTTCACCTTAGACCTACAGCTTAACGTGGAATCCGAACCAAGACCCACCAAGGGTCGTCAGAAATTACAAATTCCTCGTTCGGACTCGATCTCACCTCCCGCTCAGCAACCTAGCATTTTAACCACTAGGCTACCCAGGGTACAGTGATGTAGGTCTCGAGATCGGTCTCGAGACCGATCTCGAGACCCAATTTGCAGATCTCGATCTCGGTCTCCGCTATTTAGATCTCTGTCTCGACAGACGCGGTCTCGGTTTTTCTCCCCGAGACCTCTCGAGACTGTATTGAAAAATACATGTTATTGGCATACTCATGATGGTGGCTTGGTTGAACAGACACAATTCAGAATGTTTATGAAAGTTTGTAAAAGTAAGGGACTCTAGGTATTCACTAATCAGTCACCCTGTTTTGAGTTGCCACGTTTGTCTTGCGGGAGGTGTGGGTCTGGATTTTTTTAGGTTAGCGCTACAACCCCCCCCCCCCGCCCGATTAATTAAGAGTAACCACCAGGCACTGCAAGCAGTTAATCGACAAGCTGACCGAAGGAATTATTCGTCGCTTTATTAAAGGGGTATTCGTCACATGCAAGATGGCTGAAAAGGACGGTGCTGATGAAGTCCCTTGCCATTTGCCAATAGCATCTATCCAATTGCAACATTACTTGACCCACAGTTTGGTCTACAGTGGGTGGACATTGAAGTACGAGCTGATAAAGATATTAAAGTAGAACTTAAAGAGGAAATAAAAGGTATGTTATAATTTCATAATAAATTTTGAAAATTATCACAGAATTCATTATACCGATATATTTTTATCATTAAAATTCATTATAGATCTCTTTGGGCTGAGTGGATGTGAATTAATGTTATATATATATATATATATATATATATATATATATATATAATATATATATATATATATATATATATATATATATATATATATATATATATATATATATATATATATATATATATATATATATATATATATATATATATATATTATATATATTTATATATATTATATATATATATATTATATATATATATATAATATATATATATTATTTAGACCTTATGCTAATTGCCATGCCTCTGTTTATAGTACCGATATGTCAATTTATTTTTCATAGAAATGGTGTTGGAAAAATGCTATACAGGAAACTCAAGCACGAAGAATGAGCAGATACAGAGAGACAGCGCTCATTCTCACAGCAGCGATGACGAAATAAAACAGTCAAACCAAATTTCCGAGACTAATGGCAAAATATCAAAGCTATCGGTCCAAGCAGAAGAACGTTGAAACTGGGAAGATTTTCAACCGCAGGGAACAGTTGCGGCGGTACCTCTTAGAGATCGATGAATCTCATATTTTAGACAACTGCTCTCCAATAAAGTTTTGGCACCATAAAAGGGATAAATTCCCATCACTGGCCAATATTGCCATGACTGTTTTAACAGTGCCTGCCTCTCGTGCTCCAATTGAGCGTGTATTTAGCAATAATAAAATAATTCAGTGTTTCCCAACCGGGGGCCATATGGCTCCCTGGGGGCCATGGCACATTTGAAGGGGGCCACAGGAAAATGTTATTTTGGAAAATAGAGTTAAATCTGCATATTACCAACTGAAAATAATGCTTATGGGGGCCACAGGAAAAAATAAGGTTCCTAAGGGGGCCATAAGCCAAAACCGGTTGGGAACCACTGCTTGAAGTTTAAATAAATGCACAAGTCAAACTGGGTAGTGGGTACGTTCATTAAACCTTCTGTAGCAGATATAAAAAGTAAATAAATATAAAGTACGTGTATATATATATATATATATATATATATATATATATATATATATATATATATTCATTTGTTAATTTATAGGCTACACGTTTTGCATTCAACACACTACATCTGAGAAAGTAGTTATTAGTTTATTAATATACTTAACATAGTCTAATTTCCATAGTAGTGTAAAACAAATTGAAAGGGCATGAGCTTGGTCTCGATCTCGGTCTCGGTCTCGGTCTCGGTCTCGGTCTCGAATTTTAAGGGTCTCGAATTTTAAGGGTCTCGAATTTTAAGGGTCTCGAATTTTAAGGGTCTCGAATTTTAAGGGTCTCGAATTTTAAGGGTCTCGAATTTTAAGGGTCTCGAATTTTAAGGGTCTCGAATTTTAAGGGTCTCGAATTTTAAGGGTCTCGAATTTTAAGGGTCTCGATCTCGGAAGGTAGATCTCGATCTCGAACCTTTGATCTCGGTCTCGATCTTGGTCTCACAGGATCAGGTCTCGGTCTCAGTCTCGGACTCGGTGGTCTCGACTACATCACTGCCAGGGTACCATTTATCTACCAACCAATTTGACTGTATGGTAAGGTGAGCAATTGGGTTTACTGCGCGCAATCTGTCGTCACCGGGAATCGAACCCGGGACTGGTGTATTTGGTCATTTATCGTACGATTTGTTTACCGGCAAACATCGACCCCGATTATTAAGGGTGTGCGGGAAAGGGAAAATCTCGATTCGAGTCGATTCGGCAAAAGAATCGAAACCCGAGACCCGAATGAGTGCGCAAAATGACTCGAGAATTTCGATTCGGCCTCTTCCGACTTAGTTTTTTTTTTTTGTCCTTTCTCATATTTCATACGTAATTAAATAGGTTATAATTTCATTAAATAAATAGTTATTTTGTTCTTTCTTATATGCTTTAAATTAAATGTTACAATTTCATTAAAAAAAGTTTATTACCAATCGGAGCCCATTTTTAATGTCTATCCTAGTTCGAGAGGAGTGAAACTGTCAGTCTTTTTGAAGGTTCAGAAAAAGTTTGGGGGGTTTTATTGAAGAAACAAAAATAATTGAAAATCAAAATTAAGTGGCCGAATCGAATCGAATCGAATCGAATCGAAAATCAAATCGAAATGAAAATTCTCAAATTGCACATCCTTAGCTTCAGAAATACGAGATGGTATACGACTCCGTGGGCAAAGGAATATATGATTACAAAGGAATAGGGCCATTAGGGCCATAGGCCTTGCCTACGCGCAGTGTACTGAAAGATTCAACGGCCCAAAACAACTACGAAAGCTATAGCTCTGAATTATTCAAACTCGAAGTGTGTAGATACCCTACTTTACGCAACTTTTCTTTGATAGCGTCTACCCAGCGTCTTCCGTCGGTTTGTGATTGTACTGTCAAGCGGAATGACATCCTCGTAAAATGACCGCGAATGCGCGAGCAAATAGCATCTAAGAGTATTTCCGCCATCATTCGAGTAGCTCTGACCTTTCCTCAGGTACCTTGAAATTCTCTGAGTGGGCGGCTATTTTCACTTCTATGGCACAATAAACATACGAGTGCAACTCGCGTTACAAATTAACGTTTACAACGAAGGACTTAACACTTAAAACAGCGCTGGAGGCATTTGCGTAGCGTACCGCATAGTCCTTGGAAAAAACGTACACTTCCAACACACGCGTACACACCCAAGGATGCGTGTCAGCTAACTTACAAAATATTTTTAAAATTCCTAAATTCATTTTTAAATAATGTAAGGGAAACTGCAAAAAAAAAAAAAAAAAGGAAAAAATTAATTTAAATCTGTACAAGTCTTCTAATGTCGAGAAAATTTAATAACTACACAAACTTTTCAAATACCGTTTTTTTTTCCTACTTTGTTAAACAAAAAGTTTTCCGTCCGTCATATATTTTTTTGAGGGGGGTGGGGGGAAGGGGGAAATTAAAAGGCAAACAAAAAATTTCAAATTAATGAATTAAAGTTTTCATTTCAATCTTTCTAATTTGAAAAATAAAAGTGTTTACAGTCACTATTTCAATGTTGGTAAAGATGTTAAAAATTTAACCATCACTATGATACGATACTACCCATTTCCTCGTGTTACTAAATAATAATAATAATAATAATAATATAATAATAATAAAGAAACTATATAAACCTCAACAAATCTACATCAGTTAGACCAATTTCACGACAACCTCAAAGTACAAAAAAAAAACGCTTCAGTTTCGAAGCGATTCCCACTTGTCCGGTAAGAGAGATTCTAAATCGCGAACAAACATCTGATCGACGTCACAAAATCGACAAGTTATTGTGGATTATATTAACTTTGGTTAGGTTATTAACGTCGAAGAGGAAATTTTATAAATATTTATAACAACCTAAATCTTTCAAAATTCAAAAATCTTTATTCAGAAAAGCATACAAGTGACAGAGTTATACATTTTTTCTGTACAATTTAAATATTTGATATGGCATTAATATATATTCACAGTATTCTATAATCTGAATACACCGTTGGAAGCATGGACGCTTTTTAGGCATTACTTTGCCTAATCTAACCTAACCGGGAACAACTTTGCCTAACCTTAACCTAATCATCCTTAATCTGTTTCGTTAATATATCACACACACACACACACACACAATATACCTTATGAACCTTATGTTGTTTCGTGCGTTGGTCTCTCTTCACACGGAGGTCAAGCTGGTGGCCCCGCCTCTACAAATAAATAAATATAAATAAAATATATATATATATATTATATATAATATATATATATATATATATATTTATTTATATATAATGCAAACCCACAAGGAAAAAGAAAAATGATTCCAAGGCCTTTTATGTATTCAGAAGTACACATCAAGGAATGACGAGGTGTACTTCTGAATACACGAAAGGCCTTGGAATATTTTTTTTTCCTTGCGAGTTTCCATCGTTATTCATTTTACTGTTTAGTTGTGAAATTCGTTCCATATATATATATATATATATAAAATCCTCACAGACAGGATATTTATTTTTTCGAATTAAATGTTCAGAGTGGCTGCCAGAAACTTGATTGTTTGCACACAACAGAAATCCGTATGGGCATAGAATATTCATGGAATTCACAAGGAGTGCATTAAAATAAGTGAAAATGTATTCTCAATGTTGGATCAATCACACGTGCAAAAAAAATTTCCTGGTCCGCAATCCAAACATTTCATTTAATTTAATAAAATAGCCTACGAGTAAGGAATATATATATATATATATACACACACACCTTTGGTTAGCTACCGCCCGAATTGTTCATTCTGACAGAGGTCAAGCTTTTCACTCCACCTCAGACACCTACAGTTTAACGTGGAATCCGAACCACGACACCACCAGCAGTCCAGCGTCTTAACCACTACGCCACCCAGGGTACCCATTTATCTACCAACCACTTTCTTTATTGTGTGGTAGGATGAACAGCTGGGTTTTGCTGCGCGCCGGCTGCCGTCACCGGGTCTCGATCCCGGGGCCGATGGATTCGTAGTCGCTAGTCAGCGACGCTAACCACTACACCACCGAGGCGGGTCAAATGTTCCGTGCGATGATTCCTCATTTCACGAAGGTCAAGCTTGTCGCCCCTCCTCTCGAGTTGGCCAGGTGAAGTAGCGAGTTGGCTTCTTGTACTCTCCACCTCACATAGCCAGGTACGCCCCGCTCATCGGGGATTGTTCTGAGCCAGGCGCCTAATCTTTTGAAGATGTCCACCTCAACACCACTCGTGTTTCTTAGTTCTTTGGGCAGCTGATTAAACAGTTTTGGTCCTCTCACAACAAAACTATTTTCTTTCAGGGTTAAATATGTTCCCTGTCTAGCCTTTAAATTTGGGAACACGACAGTGTTCCTTTTCTACTTTTCACTGTTGTTTGGGGAGTTCAAAGTACAATTAGGGACTAGTTTCTCCATTATTTTCGAAGTGTAAATAATGGTGTCTCTCTCTTCTCCTTTCCAGTGAATATAGGTTTAATTCGCGTAACCTTTCCCAGTAATTTAGTTCTTTGCACCCATTGATCTTGGATGTGAAGCCTCTCTCTCTCTCTTATATATATAATTTTGTTTTAACTGCAAACAAAACAGTATAATTAATGTAAAGAACGACACTTGTGTAGAAGAGCGTCCGCACAAGATGAGGAGAGAGAACGAGCAAATGAAAAACGAGGCACCTCCCAGGAATCGAACCTGGGATCATCCAATTGCCAGTCGGATATGCTAACCACTGCACCAAGGTCCCCGATCAGGGAGGTGCCTCATTTTTTTATTTGCTCGTTCTCTCCTTGTGCGGACGCTCTGCTACACAAGCGTCGTTCTTATATATATATATTAGTGATGGGACGATACCAAAATTTTTAACGATTCCGATTCCGATACCACTAAAAAGTCTCGATTCCGATTCTCAATATTTTTAAATATAATTCTATACTTGTTTTTCTGGAAATTGTCATATTTTACTCTGGTAAGATTAACTATTTACATTATGAGTATGGTAATATAAATTATAAATTATAATAGATTGGTTTAAAAATAAAAATCAACTGTAAGTTGTAACAATTCATTTTAATCTTCTTGATTACACATCATGGATATACATGTTTTAATGTATAGCTACAATACAATAAAAATAAAATTTGTTATCCTCTTTCATTTAAATTTTAAAGTTTACATTGCAAACAAAACTGGTTCAATTAAAAGTTTAAAAAAATCCTTTTACTCAAAAAGCAATCAAAAGCAAGTTAAAGAATCGTTTTAAGAATCGGAAATCATGGTACAATTCTCTCGATTCCGATTCCGATTCCGAAAAAATGCTCGATTCTTCCGATTCCGATTAATCGTCCCATCACTAATATATATATATATATATATATTCTATTGCATTTGGCCAGAATGTAAAAAATCTAGCTAGGTAATTGTATGATTAGTGTATGGGTCCTTCCTCTTCAGTTTCCGTCAATATATTGCGATCAGTTCCGCCGTAATTCACAAACAAAACAAAAAAAAAATTAACGAATAATAGTGTTTAATGCATTTGTCCCTGAGTTTGAGGCGGTGGTACGCACCGTTTTTCACCGACACATTTTAACATTGCCGATCGTGTGTGTATATATACAGGGCAGCGCAAAAGTCGCGCATCATAGGAATTTTCCGTGTTGACTATAATATATATTTTTTTCTTTTAGGTAAGGGATGACTGCGAAATTAACAATAGATGAGAGGGTGAGCTTGGTTTTAATGTATGGAATACAAATAAAACAAATCGATGAATCGGTACAGAATTTAAATGCTGTACCTATTCATCAATTTGTTGTACTTGGTATTCCATACATTAAAACCAAGCTCACCCTCTCGTCTATTGTTAATTTCGCAGCATCCCTTACCTAAAAGAAAAAAAATAATATAGCCAACACCGAAAATTCCTATGATGCGCGACTTTTGCGCCACCCTGTATATATATAATGACTTTTTTGCAAAATCGGTCTTTTCGCAAATTCTCCGGTCAGTTTGCAAAGAAACCAAAACAATAGTAATTTTACAAAATGACCTTAAATGTTTGGTCATTTTGCAAAAACACAAAAATCGGTCAATTTTCAAAATCACCAATAATCTTGTCGGTGTATTTGTAAAATCGCTTGTTCTAATACTGTAGAACCTTCTAGCTCCTAACCTAACCAAGTGTCATTGTGTTTAGGTTAGGTTAGGTTAGGAGCTAGAAGGTTCTATAGTATTAGAACAAGAGATTTTGCAAATACACCGATTTTTGTGTTTTTGCAAAATGACCAAACATTTAAGGTCATTGCAAAGAAACTGATTTCGCAAAAAAACCGTAAGTTAACGAGAACCGTTTTAGGTCGGCGTATCGCCATCATACTTTTCTAAGTACCACCAATGAGTAAGAAAGGTGGTATTAAATCAACCAACCAAAACCGTAGGAGTGGAAGGGGGGGCTGTGGTGTTTAATCTTAGAATTTTCAGCCTTATCTAAAAAAATTAGGTACTTACGTATTAACGGGGGGCCACCACATAT
Source organism: Bathynomus jamesi (assembly GCA_023014485.1). Lineage (NCBI taxonomy): Eukaryota > Metazoa > Arthropoda > Malacostraca > Isopoda > Cirolanidae > Bathynomus > Bathynomus jamesi. Next base: position 42,806 of record JAJOZX010012670.1, read on the forward strand.
TGATGATTGGTTAGGTTAAGTTGTAATATTTTCGATAATTTACTCAGACTCATGGCCGTCATACATATCGGAACACCTAGCAGAGTCAGGATTTCAACACTTTAAAGTTAACCACAAGTACAAGTACAATTTCGTCAACCCGGAAACTGGTACTCACACACAAGAGAGCGAAAGGATCTGGGGATCAGCTAAGTGGAGAAATAAAAAGCATCGAGGCACCGCACGCCATCACCTACAATCATATCTTGCTGAATTTATGTGGCGACAGTTGGTACATGATCACGATTCATTCAATTCCATTCTTAATGCTATTAAAAATTTTTGGCCTCCAGAAACAAATGTTTCTAATGTGTAACGTATATTAATCATTGTAAATATTTAAAAAAATATTGCTATTTAAAAAATATGATGTATTAGAAATTTTAAACTAACGAAAATATTACAACTTAACCTAACCAAGATCATCAATATATATATATAATGTGTGTGGTGGCGGCCCCCGTCAATATGTAAGTACCAAAAATTATTTATTCTAATGATTTTCACCAACATTTGTATTGACTCAAAATCTTCATTTTAGCTTTGCGCGTTATCGTTAACCGCAAACTGAATAGAATACAAATCCGCAGTCCGGAAATTTGCCGGTTATTCATCTACAATTGATATTACTTTTAAAAACATTATCATTAAAGTAATTATCAATTAGCAAGCTGAGTATTTATAACCCTCTTCACTACCGCCTAAAAGAGCCCCGCGTACTGGAAATCACACTCCAAAATATATACGAGAATGTATGAAGATAGGCTGCAAAAGATCCTTGTATATATTATTTGTGACCATTAAAGGACAATTTCAGAATCATTCATGAATAGCCTAAATGGTGAGATGAACATAAAACAAACTTCCCACATCGAAGAATTTTATTTAATTTCTAAAATGTATTCAATTTCTTTTTGGGTTTATAATTGTGCGTGCGCGCATGCGCGTTTCCAACAGTTAGCCGGCAATAGTTCGAATCTTTTTAAAAAATACAGCCTTATCATGGGAACAAAATACTGATATCGAAACGTAATGGACCAATACTTATTTGGTCGACGGGATATTGTATAGACACCGTAATAAACTAACTTAACCTTATTCTAACCCCCAACAACTCATTTAAGTATTACATTGAAAAAATTGTTAGCCCGTTTTTTTTGGAGGGCCACGGCCATAGAAAAGTCTAAAACCATTGGCCTATAACGACTACCAAAGTTTCACACGAGGCCTAATTAGGTTGAAGTCTGTACTATAAAAATACTTAAAAAATATTTATCGGTTATTTGCTGACATGAGCTTTTAACATCTAGATGAGCAATTACGACTATCGACGGGAATATGGATCTCGGGAAGCTCTTATCAGATGCCATCCATTAGCCCAATTTTAGTAAAGTACGGTACCCAATATGTCAAAGCATTTAAATTCAGAGTACGACACAGCCTACAAATTCCTTCCTTCTCCGACAGTCCTTCGTACGTTATTTGTATGGATGGATGGTTAACAACAACTTTCAGAATCTATTTGGCGCTAAATGGCATAAATTTAAAACCAAGCAAACTTATTGGTTTAACTACATTTGCCACCAGTGTTTATTCCAATGACGCGTTTTATATCATCCGTATATGGTATTATTAGCGTATGTCGAAAACTAACGAATGTTTATTCGATAATAAAACTAAAACCAAGATATAAGAAACTTCATAAAAATCTTATAAATATGTATCTATTATAATTAACGGCTATTAACTACGACAGTAGATAAAAAAAAATGAATTTGTATACAGCTATTAAAATAATTGTTTTAAAATCAATAAAACACGCGCGTAACAAAGCTCTCGTTAATGCAAATGCAATGCAAGGAACATCGGTACAGTAGAAGTACAAGCTGTTAATTTTTGTTCAACGTATTCCATTATTCATGACTGGAATCCTAAAATCGGGCAGGCCTATCCTTCTACGAGCGAACTTTGCAGCCAATTCTACTCTGAGAATTCCTTTCCAAATAATATTTATAATTCAGTTTGCAACTCAAACTAAACCCATTAAAATGCATTGTTTATATATACGAAACGGCCTTTTCCCACAAAAGCGAATGAAGTTTTGACTATAATGACATCACAATCATGGAATCCTTCCAGTAAATGCGGGAACACCTACAAAATGAAACATACGAGAACAATGGGCAAAATTTATTGTATAGACTACTTTACAAATGAAATAGGAGTCCCATTAAAAGATTACAGGCTTAATATTCAGCCTGATTTAATTTTAAAAAAATTAAACCGAAATTACGGACGAAGAATTGAAAATTTTCAAGCAAGTATGATTCGTATAGGCTTATCAGAAGATTTATTACTAGAGGAACTCTCGAGAGTATTTATATGAAGTTCAACAATATGCCACTCGACTATCATGACGACCTGATCTACAGAAATCCAAAGGTCAACATCAGTAATCCATGAAGGTAAACGACTTCATACCAACTGCTTACACTGTGTAACAGGATTCCACCAAAGCATTCCAATAGAGCATTCAAAGATATGAACTTTTGCCACCAAGGATACAAATTTCATTTATATGACCCTCTTTTTAGCTTCGTATACGCGTTAAAGACCTAATTACAGACAATAACCCTTCAAAACGGGTTTCTCCTTTCACATTTCGTACACGCTGCAACCTTTCCCTTCTCGAATGGAGAAGAAAACGGTGATGTTCGAGCCCTTTTGAGAATATAAATAGGCTCTCTTTTAAACAGATTTTCTCTTAACCGTTTGCAAATGTTCTCAGATGTAAAAAATTTGCACTCTTGTTTACTTTCGACGACATTTTCGATCTAATTTCAGTCTCTGAGCGGCGTTTAAGAGTTTGCCACATTAAGGTTCGCTCGAATTGCCCTCCCTCGAGACAAACATTTACTTTAATTGGACAAGTAATCTTATTCAACCTTTGTAATAACGACCAACGCCGCATGGGATTTTACTCGCCATGCCGCTTCGTCTATCAGACAGACTATAATAAATGCATTTTATATACGCACTCGTACGAAGAGAAAAACTACGTAAAATTTTATAAGATTTTATCAATCTCGAAAGTGAACATTTTAATTAACGAAAGAAGTGGGAAAAAAAGGAGGGAATTAAATTAACGTGAAAAGGAGATTTTTCGCTCCCCATCAACCCCATTCTGCATCAGTCGAACTGAATTGACTTTTAAACTCAATTTAGTTAGCGGGTCGAAGACGCGTCCACCTCAAAGGAAATAAGTTTTTAATTAATTTTGCTAATTCATTTTCAGCCTCGTAGATTTTCATGCATATTATAAAGAAAGAAAGATGACGCGGTTAATTGGTTCAACATTTAACTATTTAACTTTCGGAGTTAGATGTGGTTAAGTTAGGTTACTAATATCGATGAAATTCCCCATCAATGAAGTGTCTAACTGTCTATAGGCCCTTCACATTAACTTCCCAGTGTACGTGCACGCATTAACAAGGCGTTATGCGAATCTACACACGGAATTTACGCACGTCGGCACCGTATGTACAACCACAACAATTTCAGAATTGTCGAACTTACACGAAAAGTTATTTCATCGATTTACATAAAGGCACATTTTAAAACAGACTTCCGAACAATCGGAAATGTGAAATATTTTTTTTTTTTAAATATTTAACAAAGGGATTTTTTTTAATGATAACGATGAGTGTGGATGCTCTTCCGAAGGACATGTCTCTATAGTGCCTATATAAAGGCCCTACTCAATAGGGACTAATATATACATTATAGTAATTTAACCAAAGCGATAAGTCTACACGTATCAATATATATTATATTATATTATATATATATATATATATATAATATATATATATATATATATATATATATATAGGGTGTTTCAGGAGGAAAGGTCAATACTTCGGGAAGTGATAGTATCGGTCATTGTGAGAAAAAAAAGTTCATATGAACATGTGTGTAATTCTGAATGGTTACGGAGATAAGAGCCGTTTGAATCTACGAATACAAAAGCATTGTTAATGGTAATCAAGAAAGAGAAACCAATTACTGTTTCTAACATTTACTGTTTAAACATTGGCATTTTGAATGGTATCAGATACAGAAATGACAAATTTGTTACAGTTTACAATACGTTTTCGAAAATCCCACAGTCAACCTCAATGCACTTTGCAACTCGTACGCGAAAATCGCGTGTTGTTCGTCTGAGTTGATCTTGACGTTCCTTTATGCAGGCAGCAGCATCCAAAATGCGCGCGAGCAATTCGTCTCGTGTATCTACCTTTCTTTTGTAAACTTGCCTTTTCATCCACCCCCACAAACAATAATCTAACGGAGAGAGGTCTGGAGACCTTAGTGGCCATTGAATGGGACCACCGCGGCCGATCCATCGACCAGGGAAAGTTTGATTTAGGTATTGCATCACCAGACGGGTAGAATGTGGAGGAGCTCAGTCATGCTGAAAGTACATACCAGCGCGTGTAGCCAAAGGAACATCCTCCAATAGTCCTGACAATTCATTTTGCAGAAATTCTAGATAACTTTGTCCTGTAAGACGATTCTCTAAAGTAACAGGGCCAATCAGCTGATCATCGATGATACCACCACAACATTGGCAGAGAAGCCATGTTGAAAATTTGTTTCCACAGTGGCATTTGGATTTTCGTCTAACCACCGATGAGAGTTACGAGTGTTGTTGATACCGTCACGGGTGAAAGTAGCTTCATCGGTGAACAGTATTAATCGAAGCAATCGGCGATTAGCATTTACCCAATGACAAAATTCCAGTCGCATGGCAGCGTAATGTTCGCCATACTCTTGTGTGTGGTACACCGAGACGTGTAGAAATTCTTCGTGAGCTAGTAGCAGGACTACGCTCTACCAACTGAAGAATGTTTTCCACTTCATCCACATCTTGTTGACCTTCACGTTCAGATAAACATGAGCGCTGGGAAGTGTACCAATCTCACGCAATGTATTGAAAACCCTGGTAAACACACTTCGATCCGGAATTCTGCGGTTCGGAAACAGTCGACGGTATTCTGCAACGGCAGCTGTTGCACTTCCATCGCAAAAACCGTAGACATACACCATATCTGAATATTCGGCATGTGTGAAGGTGTGTGGCATTCTTAACACTGCTTCAAACACCAAACAATGTCACTCTCAACAGTCAGCTGTCGATTGGCTTATGTTACATGCTTACATTACAGCTTACATGGTTCAAGGTTATAGGGGAGGGAAGGGGGAGGAAGAGCTGCGCGCGCATCAGATTCAAACAGTTCTATCTCCGTAACCATTCAGAATTATAGACATGTTTATATGAACTTTTTCTCACAATGACCGATACTATCACCTCCCGAAGTATTGACCTTTCCTCCTTAAACACCCTGTATATTATATTTACATGACTGAATGAGTCGAATCTCTCTATATATATATATATATATATATATATATATATATCGCTATTGATTGGTGGCGCGGAAAACGCAGTTTAATAATGAACAGGAACACCAGAGAAAATACAAACATCCTTCAAGGTTTAATAGTACCAACGTTTCGGAATGCACTAATTCCATCTTCAGGGCTAAAACAATAAAATGCCAAATCACATACAAAATACAATTTGTTTAATAACAATTTAAAACAAACTTAAAAAATTATAAAAAGTAGCTAATTAAATGTAAAACATTAAAACTAAAAGGTAAATAAATGTGAAGTTAAAAAGTTAAAATTAGAAAAAGTAAAAGCATTAAAACTGAAACGTAAATAAAATACTAGTACCTTAACCAAAAATAGCAGATCTATCGATGATTCGTCAGAATTTAGGTCTGGTTTTAGTTTATAAATAAACAGAGATTCCATAATTTTAAGCTTAAGGTCAGAGCTTCCGGCAGCAAGAACGGCGAAATTAGACTGTGAAATTGGGTGGTTATTGTTGTGCGAGTGATTACGTATGAGAGAATTAGGTGGTTTGCCAAGGGGTAAATTTGTACGGACCGATTTACCGAGATGTTCGTAAATACGAGATTTTAAATGTCTTTTAGTTTTACCTATATATGACCCCATACAGTGGTCACACTTGTATTGATAAACTATGGATGACTTAAGAAGTGTAGGAATAACATCCTTGTATTTAAATAAATGGTAAATCGATTTAGACGGGGTGAATATAATTTTTATACATAGTTGTGGGTAGAATTCCTTGAGCATATCCCTTTGTTTCGTAATTACCTTAATTCTAAGCACCCTAATATTCAATTTACTTCAGAAGTTGAATCTAATAGCTCTCTGTCCTTTTTGGACATTAAGATAATAAAAAGTAATTCCTCTTTTGAAACTTCCGTTTACCGAAAGCCGACATTCACCAATCTTACTACGAACTTTTCTTCCTTTATCCCTTTAGGTTTCAAACGAAATTTAATTTCGACTCTGACCAATAGAGCTTTCAATATCTGTTCAGATTACCTTAAACTACACGATGAACTAGATTTCATCCGAAAACTCCTTGCCAAGAATAATTTCCCTTCTAGACTGGTGGAGACTACAATAGGCAGAACCTTAAATAGACTAATAAGCCCTACAACTAGAGACTTAATTACAGTCCCCAAAGATATTCTGTATTTCACTTTGCCCTATATGGGAACCTCAAGTTTTAACATTAGAAACAAACTTTTAAAATTGCTCAAGGAATTCTACCCCAACTATGTATAAAAATTATATTCACCCCGTCTAAATCGATTTACCATTTATTTAAATACAAGGATGTTATTCCTACACTTCTTAAGTCATCCATAGTTTATCAATACAAGTGTGACCACTGTATGGGGTCATATATAGGTAAAACTAAAAGACATTTAAAATCCCGTATTTACGAACATCTCGGTAAATCGGTCCGTACAAATTTACCCCTTGGCGAACCACCTAATTCTCTCATACGTAATCACTCGCACAACAATAACCACCCAATTTCACAGTCTAATTTCGCCGTTCTTGCTGCCGGAAGCTCTGACCTTAAGCTTAAAATTATGGAATCTCTGTTTATTTATAAACTAAAACCAGACCTAAATTCTGACGAATCATCGATAGATCTGCTATGTTTTGGTTAAGGTACTAGTTTATTTTATTTACGTTTCAGTTTTAATGCTTTTACTTTTTATAATTTTAACTTTTTAACTTCACATTTATTTACCTTTTAGTTTTAATGTTTTACATTTAATTAGCTACTTTCTATAATTTTTTAAGTTTATTTTAAATTGTTATTAAGCAAATTGTATTTTGTATGTGATTTGGCATTTTATTGTTTTAGCCCTGAAGATGGAATTAGTGCATTCCGAAACGTTGGTACTATTAAACCTTGAAGGATGTTTGTATTTTCTCTGGTGTTCCTGTTCATTATATATATATATATATATATATATATATATATATACGAGGAGTGATCAAGAAGTATCGATAATTTTATTGCTACGGACAAATGAATGCAAATAAGAAATAACTTTTTACATATGTGAGTCTTCCTGCCCTCTGGCCTCTGCAGTCCGAAGCAAAATCTGCTACAATGAGTCAGTAGTTGGTTGGAGCGCTTAAAAGGAGGGTGTGTTTTTGCAGTACGTATAAATCTCTGAAATGGAACAACGCGTGTTCGGAGACGAACGAAATTATTAAAACAGCTTTTGGAAATGATGCTCTCAGTGTAGCTAACGTTTACAAATGGCACAAAAAGTTTAAAAATGGAGAAACATTTGCTCGTACCAGAAATCGAATCTGTTGGACATTTTCATCCGTACTAGAAGTGGAAGGGCGGCCACTGCGTTCCTTATCTTCAAGCGATGTTTCTCCATTTTTAAACATTTTGTGCCATTTGTAAACGTTAGCTACACTGAGAGCATCATTTCCAAAAGCTGTTTTAATCATTTCATTCGTCTCCGAACGCGCGTTCTTCCATTACAGAGATTTATATGTACTGCAAAAACACACCCTCCTTTTAAGCGCTCCAACCAACTACTGACTCATTGTAGCAGATTTTGCTTCGGACTGCAGACGCCAGAAGGCAGGAAGACACACATGTAAACGGTTATTTCTTATTTGCATTCATTTGTCCGTAGCAATAAAATTATTATCGATACTTTTTGATCACTCCTCGTGTGTGTGTGTGTATATATATATATATATATATAATAAAACAGGCAACAGCCAAGACTAATTAAAGCCAGTACGTACCCTTATCGGAGAAGTTCGATCAGAGAACATAGACAGCCTCATGGAGCAATAATAGGCCAGCAAATAACACACAAAAGTCCATTACACTCACCTAAAAAAGAAGTTAAAATTAATATTTTTAATAATAATAATAATTTTAGCTACGAGTACACTAATAATAATAATTATTACGTTTGGGTTTGTTTAATCTCCTTCCGAGTGTCAGGGTTCGTGTGACGGAAGGGACCTACACCTTTACGTGGGATCCGAACCACGGCTCGCTACATTATCTTAACGCGGAGGACGGTCACCCATTCGACTACTGAACGGACCCAATGTTGCAAAAAGATGCCCGACTTTGTTGATCTAACAGGAAGCGGTGTAGTGACATGGCTACAATGTAGACCCTACAAGGTCCCAAAAGATATCAATTTGAACATTTTGTTTTAATGTATTACTTTTGCAAATTTAATTTAAAATTAATTTCCCTACGAGACCGGACCTATGGGACACCCTGTATATAATATACTGTACCATCGAAATAAATTTTAATCATAAATGAGTTCAGTTTAAAAATCTTTCTGGTATCCGAACTTGTACAAGGAAAAGCTACCGCTTTTCATTATACAAGTTCGGATACCAGAAAGATTTTTAAACTGAATTCATTTATGATTAAAATTTATTTCGATGGTACAGTATATATATTATATACAGGGTGTCCCATAGGTCCGGTCTCGTAGAGAAATTAATTTTAAATTAAATTTACAAAAGTAATACATTAAAACAAAAACGTTCAAATTGATATCTGGTTTTGGGACTTTTTTTTTTTTTTGTTTTAGGTAGAATAACGCGCTTCCGCCTTTCCCTCACAGAACACAGCTGTAAAACATTTTGAAAAGGTAATCTATGCAACTTTAAACGAAACAAAACGAAAAAATTCATCCTACTGTTACAATATTCACATTTCAATTAAAGAGAACACCATGTATAAATGCGGTACCCTTAAAATTTCAACTTTGTACTCGACCAATGCACTCTCATAGCAAACAGAATTATAGGTAACCATATTAATAATTTAATATTTAATAATTGCCATAAATTCAAAATAAGGCCACGAAAAGGTCACTTAGATAGATGGATGGGTATACACGCACGGTCGGTTAAAGTAGTGTCGTGAAATTGTTTTTTACTGCTATTTAACGAGACTTTTTAAACCTATTTATTGTACATAAAAACATGGCATCTCGGAGGAGACTAAGAAAGGAAACTGACCATATCAGATCCGAAATTCCAGAGACCTACCCCACTCGACTTCCGGTCTAAAAGGATACAAAACTCAACAAGAGGACCTTAATCCATCAGTCACTTTAAACCCATTTGGTCGACGACGCAAGATGACACTAGAAACCAAGTGTAACCTAACCTACAATGACGATCAGATGTCGTTAGCCTGATAAATCTACTCTCGTAAGTTGTACTCGCTACACTCATTTACAGTTAAAAACAGCCCAAATTTGAATGCGGTTCTATTCAGAATTGTCGAAAGCGTTCGGTTACTATAGAACTTATTCGACGCATGAAGCTCCCAAATGAACTCTGAATAAGATATTTCAAGGCTCATTTGTGCCTACGAAAGGCACAATATTTTATGTAGTAAAAATAAACAGGTCAAATGTCATGAAATGAAACAGAAGCCACGCTCGCGTGAGCAAACCTCGAATCTTGTCATACTCGTTTACTGCTATAGGGAAGCCAATTGCTTCACACACCAAACAGTACAAAGGAAGATAATAATAATGATGATGATGATGATACACAATTTGAATAAACACGCACGTTAGGCAACAACACGAGAAAGTGGGAAAATAAATACACATGCAAAATATAAGAGTATATATATATATATATATATACACACAACGCAAGTTCATTGCACGTTTTATGAACTCCATTCTAACAGCTTTTTCTCAATTATAATATAATATAAAAGGCAAATAATAATTATGGATACTGTAAATAAAATTACAAAAACTAAATTCACATTCTCAATATAAAGAACGTACATTAAATTTCACGCCCTAAAACGAGGTCAAATCCACCGTATATTTAAGAAATTGCAGTGACGTGTGTATACAGTATATATTGTAAACGCATACTGTATAAACACAAGGCTAAGTCAGAAAACTTTCTGCTTCATTTACACACACACACACACACACACACACACACAACACCACAACACCGTTCGTCCAATCTTTAGAACCTAGTGTAATAATGATGATGTTCTGGAGAGGTTTAATCTCTTTCGTGTGACGGAGGGGACCAACAGATTTACGTAGTATCCTAACTCTCTACGAGTCGCTACATCATTTGAACGCAAAGGACCAACCAACAAACCGAATGTGGCATAACTTCGCTAACCTAACGGGAAGCAGCGTTGCGACGTGGCCACGATGTATCCCCAAAACTTAACGACAATGACCAAAAACAAAACCATCCTGTACCTCACGACCCCTAACGACTCTAAATATACATTTAAATAATTGCTGAGAAAATACCTTGTATAAATATATATATAAAAATTGTCACTTCTGCGTTCACTAATACAATAATTACAAGAATAAGCAAGCAATGTTGTTACTTACTTGCATTGTTATAAACATGTATTTCTAAACAACTGGTCCGTGTATTTTACGTGTTTTAACGCTATTACGAGCTATTAAAACAACTAATAGTTCAATTAATTATCATCGATTTATTTTTACTAAAATAATAATATTACTATATAAAGCTATTAGAGATGTATGACGTAATAATGTATAGACCTGAGTGAAGTGGTTCACAATTGCCAGTCCGTGCTATTTTATAATTATTTTTGCCGGTCCCTGTTGTATAAAAGTTTAACCCCTTCTGTCCCAGTGATTCTATATGGCATCATCAACAAAAAGTACGCGTAATTTCCTCAGATTAGCTTCAATGCCGCCTTATGGCATTTGAATGTAACAATTAATTGTATAGCAACATCTGGCAGGTTTTGGACATTGGACTGAGCATTCAGAACCCAAAGAGAGAAGCAGAAACTGTATGAAGGGTTACTCTCTTCTAAAATGCAGAAAGTGTGCTGTACCATTATGTTTAACGAAGGACAAAAACTGTTTTAATGCATTCCATTCAAAGTAGTATGGTCTACCGTTGTGTTTAGCAAAGGACAAAAATTCAAAGTACCAAAGTTATGTTAGTTTCTCTTATTACTGATAGCATCAATGGAATCATATAATTTATAGTGTAATTAATTAAATAAATGTATAAAGCTTCAATTATGTTTCCATACCTATTTTTAACATTTTAAGTGTTAACAATTTTTTTCTTAACAAAACAATAATTTGGGACAAAAGGGGTTAAGAACCACTTCTATAGACGAACGAGAAGCCACAAACCAGAAAAAAATGTGTATGTATGTATATTAAACAAGTGTTACAGCTTAATTATGGATGTAAACATACGCAGCAAATCACCCGTATTCAGGCAATTACGTAGAGTACTGAAAACAGCAGTTCCTACCGAATCAGAACCGTACGGTACGGGCTAAAGGTGGGGGGAACCAGCTGACCAAACTATTTCTTTATCATTTATTCCTCTTCACAAAGTACGCATGCGCAAATGAGCCATTAAAGAAACTAACAATAAATACAATGAAACAGACCCAAATTAGAGTTTTAACTCATTTTAAAGCAAGCATAGTTCGCGAATAACAACACAGCGAAGAAGTCAAAATTAACAATTACTCTCGCCTTCAACAATGTGAGGTACGGCCTATAACTGTCGTAAAAATATCTTTCGCCACTTTTTTTTTTTTTTTTTTTAACTGTGTATCATTTTCTATCATTTTGAAGGCAAAATGTCTGCCAAAATTAGCTTTTCTTCAATACTTTTTTTTTTCATTTAAAGTTTCTTTTAAAAACGTAAACGGGTATTTAGTATTTACACAACTTTCTCTTACTCGTTTTAAATGTTTTCTGAGGTGGTTTCAAGCTGCGAAATGAGCGCAACGAGACGAATGAAACAAGCTTGGGGCGCAGTGACTCCTAATGTTAACCATGCACCTACCTGATCCACCGCATGGATTGTGGGTAGCTGGGTACAGACGGCGGTCGTTTTGGTTACTGTAAAAGTTCATTTAGAACATTGACCTCTCCGTTATTCTTACAGCTTCTCTTTATTAAGGATCCATTTCGGTAAGCACCGCTTATCGTGTGTGTGTGTGTGTGTGTGTGTGGGGGGGGGTATATATTTATACCTTTAATCTTTGGTTAGCTTCCGCCCGAATTGTTCATCCTGACGAAGGTCAAGCTTTTCACTCCACCTTAGACCTACAGTTTAACGTGGAATCCAAACCACGCCCCATCAGCAGCCCAGCGTCTTAACCACTAGGCCACTTAGGGTACACATTTATCTACCAACCACTTTCTTTATTGTGTGGAAGGATGAACAGGTGGGTTTTGCTGCGCGCCAGCTGCCGTAGGGTTTCGAACCCGGGGCCGATGGATTCGTAGTCAGCGACGCTAACCACTACACCACCGAGGCGCATAAAGAGTGTGTGTGTGTGTGTGTGTGTGTATCTCGCGCTAAGAATTTAAGTTATATACACACACACGTGTAAAATCATGCATAAAATTGGCAAACAGAAAGGTTTGTTTACTAACTGTCTTTTTGTAGATTTAGGCTCAATGTTTATCATTATTATTATTACAGGATTAAAAAGTTTACTAATTAGAACGGAAGTGTGGTCTACAACGAGCTAACATCATTATTTTCGACCCAACATTTAATCAACATTTTGAGTTATACAAGTTTAGATTAGATTAGGTTAGGTTAATTTATTAGAATATCGATAGAATGTCCCGTCGACTAAATGGGCTGTTTGTTTGATGGGGTTTGTTTAACCTCCTTCGCAATATATATATAGCCATATGTCGGAAGGGACCTACCTACTACAGCTTCACGTGGAATCTAAAACCACAGGTTGTTACATCATCCGGACGCAGAGGACAGTCCCCCATCAAACTATCTCTAACCCAAACTACCACTACTACCCCGACTTGACTCATCGATGGAAAGCGGTATTACGACACTGGCCCGTCTACATGTTTTAACATCAAAACAACTTGCGTGATAAACTTACAAGTCATAAGTAAGACCTACTCGAACTATCGGCCGCTATATTAGCCTTACAAAAACAGTAATAGGAAATACTGTAAGACCTATTTCATAATGCCTTCTAGAATCAAGATCAACATTCAAACGAAGCTATCCTGTTACTGTCCTTTTAGCCGCAGATATTCTCAGCCACAAATCCTTGAGATCGTCATAAGGAATTAAAAAAAAAGATTAACTTTTAATGAGCGTGTCGCTTTCAGGCAGGTGTATATTAAGGTATGGCGTATACTCACCCGAGATTTAATGAAAAACCACGGAAGCCTCCGACATTTCAATTTACGAGTTTTTCTCTCGATAAAAATTAATTCATAAGTTTAAATGCACAGTCAACTGCTCTATACTTTTCTCTTTTTCTCAGTTACGTAATAAATAAGATGTAAATTAAGAAAATACATCAACCGCTCGCTTGTTTGTTTGTCGCTAAATTTAAAATAAGGCGCATGACTCACGTCGTGATTTTGGTGTGTGCATTTTTTAAACTGTCCATACAAAAGTAATCTTGAGGTAGACTAATCTCTAAAAATGTTTTAATATCTGACGTAACACACACACACACACACTCTTTTGAGCACGTTTCAATACTAAAATCGTCGTCAAAACATTAGTGTGTTGAGGCTGAGGCCAGACCTACCCGCTTAAAGCTCGATAAACTAAACAAAAAGTTAAATTAATTGACCACTATGTATTACTTTCACGAATAATGGATACATAACCGGTACCAAAGAAGATGTAAAGATGTATTTAAAGAACGTGCGAGGTATTTGAATAAGGTGAGAGCATTTGCAAATAACATTCCAAACTACACATTATAAACATTTCAAAGCAATAAAAACGGGTTGGCGATTTTGAAACTCAATTAGTATGCTTGATGGCACAGAGTGCTCTAGTTTCATTATTCGAGCAACGAAAGGGCCAGAGCCATCCGATGACACTGATTTTAATTAATGCAGAATAATGGATTCAACTTTTAGGTTCTCTTCTGCATGCATGATTGAAATTTGCGGAAGTTGACTAAAAATGAATAATGTGATCCCCTCCACCTGCCAGATATGTATATAGTTTAAGGAGTAAATTAAATCTAATTAAAATTATTTCACTAATTCCCATGCAGGGACTAATAAAAAAAATTTAACCTCGGTAATCATATTTGTACGGTTCTCGGTCTATCAAAATTATTTCTCAAATGACCTCCATCCACAGTATCTATTGGGTAAGATTCAAATGCATATAGGCTCATTAGATACAGTGACCTACAGTAACTTTATACTCATTATTAACATTCTACCAGCCCCTAACATGGTACCTGACGTACCTCAAAAGGAGAGTACTAATTTTGTTCACATACAGGAGCCAACTAATCACTTGTACATGGTGTATTTTATGTTAAAATAATGATAATGATTATCACCGCTTCCCGAAGTAGTTTTACATCGAATATTTTCATTTATTTTTCATTTCTCATATTTCTTCCTGATGTCCTCACAGGATTATTTACACACACACACAATATAATATATATATATATATATATATATATATATATATATATATTTGAATTTGGAGACTTGTTGATCTGTTTGCATATTCAATTTGGAATTAATTGCTACTGAAATAAGATTTCCATGAAAAGGAAGACCAACAATAAATGGTTATTTTTATAACCATTTAAGTGGACGATTAAACACACGAATGATAGCATGGAAGGAGTATTTGCCATGTTATGAGAACGCCAAAATGATCCCCCAATCAGATATGGGACCTCAGTCAGCGGATGTATACAAATTTTGTGAACTACATCACAGCAATTCCGGTATACGACATTCGCCTCTGTCCAACGGAACACCCTCCAACCCCCACCCACTCCCTCCAACCCCCACCCTCCCTCCAACCCCCACCCACTCCCTCCCACTTTCAATAACATTTCAAACACCGAAATTTGCACGAGGAAAAGTCAATTTGAACTTAATTAACAAAGAGGAATGAGGATGTCGGGGGATCTTACGCTCAGAGGGGCTGTTAAATGTCACTCTACGAAGCCAAATAAATTGCTTTGAATGGTATTTTAACTGGCATTCAGATGACCTTCTAAGCAATAAAATATAAAAGTTTGTCCAGTCGACTGACTGGCGGACGAGTGGGGGTAAAAAAAAGTGCGAAGAAAAATGTAAAAGTTATTCTAATTTTGGAATTGGGGTAAGGTCGGTTCAGTTTATAAGGTGAAGATTAGTGCGAGAACATCGAAGTGATTTTATCTTCTATATTACTCATACGCCCTCCACCTTCTCTCCCCCTCGTTTGTTTGTTTATATATATATATATATATATTATATATATATATATATATATATATATATATATATATATATATATATAAACTTGAACCTTAGGCCTGAAAATAGTAGGTTGAATAAAAACTTGCAGAACGGTACTTAACGCTCGGCAAATTGTGTTCAGTGATTGCATCCAAATTACTACCACTTTATCCCGTTTCAGCGAGCCTTAAATGTGGTAAAAAAAAGATTTTACAGATATGAACAATTAACGTATTTCCGCACTTTCAAACTACTTTTTTTTAGCTTTTTCGGACTAGGAAACTGTTTGTAATAAAAATTTGCACGTTCGAAAGACTGTTTTTATATTTTAAGCATCTTCCGTACAGATATTGAACAATGCAGGATCGTACTGTAGCTTGCTTGATATTTGGCCCTAAGGCAGGCAATGGGGTCAAGTTAAACGATCCCTGGTAGGCCTAATCGAAATAACCGCCGTTTCTTTGGTTTACTAAGACATAGCAGTTTATTCTATTTAGGCCCTAATGTATAATGGGTACTTGTGTGTTCTCTCTCCACTACACCTAAAGATTGAGCCTACAAATAAAAAGTTAAATTTGCCTCTCAATATCGAAGCAAAATTTTGTTGAAAGGCCAGGGCTGCGCCTCTCTCTCTCGAAACTCGGAGGCTGCGCGGTCAACTGATCGAGGTTTTCAAGCTCTTACGAGGGTTCAACGATGTCGATTTTAGAAGTATGTTTAGTTTAAATGATAACCCAACTCGCAACAATGGTTGGAAGTTGGATTTGAAACGGTTTAGGACTAGTGTGTGTGGGAATTACGTTACGTATAAGATCTGTGACACATGGAACAGGTTACCTTCGGAAGTTGTGAACAGTTCCTCTGTGGATCAGTTCAAGAAAAGGTTAGACGAAATCTTGCACACTATTTGAGTGTGTAAAGACATTTAGGACCTCAGTCTGCGGAAATTTCTTTTCCTATAAAATAGTTAATATCTGGAACCAACTTCCCTCAGTGGTTGTTTCCAGTCAAAGTGTAAATCTGTTTAAAAATAGGCTAGACAAAGTACTGAACACACTCATAGTTTAAGATTAAAACCTCAGAAAACTCTGCAGGAGTTCGCTTGCTCGGTCTCTGTGAGCAAGCTAAATATAGAGCTATTTATATATTCTCCACTTTCCTGTAAAATTTCCTTGGCTACTTTTCCAGGGTCAAGGTATTTTCTTCAACCTTTTTCCGTACCTGCCTCTGGCAGGGAGGGAGCGGAGGGTGGGGAGAGAGCCTTCTACTTTTCTATCCAGTTTTCTACTACTGCTAGCATAGTTGAAAGACAAAATTTTCCCTGGCACCCGTTGCCATTGGTACCTCCTCGGTATGGGCCGCAAGGCCTTTTGAGGTACTTCTTTTCATTGTAACTCCTTGTAACTCTCTCTCTCTCTCTCTCATTAAGAACTACAGTTTACCTTGACACTAACTTCACAATTTAATGCGATTAACTAAACTATACTTACAATCTAATGACTCCATAAGCACTGTTAACAGAACCTAGTCATACAAACTTCGACCTACGTTTAACGCATAAATATCGGGGATTAATTGTTCCTCCAACATCAAATCGCATTAAGATCCTGAACTGCTCAGCTAACACATTCGAGAGATAGAACCATTAGGCTTAACATAAACGACACAACATTGCTGTAGTAACAGCTTTTCAGAGCAGACGTAAGGCTAATTCGCGAGTAATTAAACCGAATTAAAGACATAAATACAGAAACGGGTTCCTGGAAATCCAATAATTCATTTTCCGTTACTCTCTCTCTCTGTTCTGTGGAAATTTAATAAATTGCTTGGAATGGTTCGAATTATGGCGGGGCCTGCAACTGTGGACGTATCCAATTAGGCTCACCTTTGCAAATGACATCAACGCGATGATGTTAAGAAATTCCGACAAAATTACCTCTCAAAACAGGATAAATAACGTAATTTTCCTTCAAAGACTTCCCAAATCAGGAAAAATATTGGATTTTATCACGACCCAAATTTTAATCTATTTACTGACAGCACTGATAATTCACTAAAAAAAAAATTCTCTAATAAAGGCACTACTTAATAAGATCTACTCAATCTAACCCTTCGATGATTAATCCTATATACTAAAAAGTAAGTATAAGAGTTATTAATTGCTTAAAGATGAAAACTTTGATAAAATAGAGCCTCTGTCACGTGGTGTCATAAAGGCGAGTTTTGAGGAGAGCTCAACAGGAATTAGCAGAGTGGAGAGAGATCGAAAAAGCCCAGTTAATTGCCTAAATGGAACGAACGAACAACAGGAAGACCGTCACAAACGAAGGGTCACTGACTTTATAACGTTTTTCTTTAAATTAACGTAAAAAACAATTAGTGCCAAATCGCACCTATAAATATAGTCAAAGTGACATGTTACCGACAAGTTTTTTGGGAAGGTTAGGTTAGGTTGGACCTACACCTATTTCATCGACAAGCCCAAACAATCTATACTAAAAACTAACCTAACGTAACCTAACCAACAATAACTTGTCAAATGTTTAGTCTTGTCGATGAAATGACGCTTATCCGGTTAGATTAGCTTATTATTAGTGTCGCCGCTAGCATGTTCCATCGAAGAAATGATTATATAGGTCCTTTATAAAAAACGTACATCCCGAAATAATACTAAATTTTTTTAAAAATGTGCACGAATTCCAGCTGCAAAATATTCTTATTGACTTTCAATAAAATAAAAGTAGACAATTTTTATTTAACACACAATTTACTCCTATAACTGAGCAAGGATAAAACGTAAAATCTGAATATTTAACGCGCCATAATTAAAGCAACGATCTTTCGACTGGTTTGCTAATCCCCGAATAAAGAATTAAAAGGACCTTTCAATTAAGATAACCTAAAATGGCGAAATGGTCTGAATTCAACCAGGTCTTTTTTTACTTTAAAAGGACCTACATATAAAATTAAAAGTATATTTTGAAGAATAAACTTTTAAAATCGGAATCTAATTCATCCTGTGCTGTTAAAAGCTTCCAAGCTAATAAGTAAGGTAAATATGGATATTACGGCCTCCACCCAATTTTGATGCCAAAATACATTTTCCTAGTAGTGTATGATGTGCTTTGTTCAAATCTTGCCTTCATTTTATGTGGAAATGAACCAATCAAAAGTTATGAGACTTCAAAGTTTTAACATATTTTGGTTCATTTCCCCATAAAATGAAGGCCAGATTTTAACATTGCACATCAAATACTACTAGAAAAATGCATTCCAGTGTCCAAATTGCTAGAGAACCTAGCCCTAATATTAGGGTTAGGTTAGGTTCTCTAGCAATTTGGACACTGGAATGCATTTTTCTAGTAGTATTTGATGTGCAATGTTAAAATCTGGCCTTCATTTTATGGGGAAATGAACCAAAATATGTTAAAACTTTGAAGTCTCATAACTTTTGATTGGTTCATTTCCACATAAAATGAAGGCAAGATTTGAACAAAGCACATCATACACTACTAGGAAAATGTATTTTGGCATCAAAATTGGGTGGAGGCCGTAATATCCATATTTACTATAAATGGAATATCCATATTTACCATAAATAACTTTAGTATGCTGAGTACACATATACTTGATCAGAGCTACTAAAATCCTTATACAGGAAAAACAAGTGCTTAACCCTTTAAGGAAGAGGACTAAAAGGCAAACAAAATAGGTTTCGGTTCAAAATATAAACAAACTATTTACATAATAGGCCTATTCTGCTTTAAAACTAGATAAAGCACTATATGCACGCATGAATTATTAAACACAGACTATCTATTCATACAAAGTGGGTTAAGTACTACAAAATACCTTCACATGATCGAAGCCTTAGTAAATATGAAAACTTATCCTCAAAGGTCTTCAACCACTATGATACCTTAAACAAAAACAAACAAAAAAAAAAAACCTGGCATTTCCTCTTCATTTTTATGGTTTTTAAATTCCGTTCTTCGTATGTCCCGGGGCTGTAATAAAGGAGAGCCCGCTCGCCACAATAATTACAGTATTGATTATATATACCTTAAAGGCTTAAATCATACACTTGTGAATATGCATTACTATCCTGTAAAGCCTACCGCGTAAAAGAGCCTACTTTATCACTAAGTTGGGAGTAGGTGGTACGGTATTGAACTTCGGATTCCTTTGAAGACATTTTTTGGCTCAAACCGAAGGCAAAAAGGATTAAGTTTCATAATCGCATTAGTCAACTCCTGAATTTGTGATCCTCATTTATGTGACAGAACGGAAATAATTCCGTTCCTCTTTTATTTAGCCTACTTAAGGTAGGCCCTACCAACATCCACTGATGTACTACCACTATACAGTAAACTCTTATAAGTTACACGTTTCTTGTGCTCATTCGGTAGTTTTAAATGTGAAGTACAATTTTATATTATATATATATATATATATATATATATATATATATATATATATATATATATATATATATATATATACAGGGTGAGTCAAAAGTCTCCATACATAGGCAAAATGGTCACTTTATTATGCAATCACTTGTAAGTCACAAAATATGCTCTATGTGGGCACCATTACGCTGAATGCACACACAGATGCGTTCCTCCCAGTCAAGGCAAACGCGCGTTAACACGTGTGGTGTTATGCGTGCACACGCATCACGAATGCGTTCCTTTAGGTAGTCCGTGTTTTGTATTTTCACCTGGTACACCATGGCCTTCAAGTGCCCCCACAAGTAAAAATCAAGGGGGGTGAGGTCTGGGGACCTCGGAGGCCACTCCACGGGACCACGGCGGCCAATCCAGTGACCCAAACTGCTAATCCAGCCACTGGACCATTTTGCCTATGTATGGAGACTTTTGACTCACCCTATATATATATATACACAGGGTGTCCCGTAAGTCTGGACCCATAGGGAAAAATAATAAAATTACAAAATAGTCCAAAAATTTATTACATAATCTGTTCAAAGTGTCCGCCGTTGTGTCGCACACATAGTTGAAGACGCAATCTCCACTGCGACAGCACTTTCTGAATCACAGTCGCAGAAATTTCTTGACACGCCTCCACAATGCGTGCTTTAAGGTGGAAAATGTTCTGAAGTTTGACCTCGTACACTTTGGCTTTCAAGTGGCCCCACAAATAAAAATCATAATAAAAAATAATAAAAAAATATATTATAAATCCCTATGGGTCCAGACTTACGGGACACCCTGTGTGTATATATATATATATATATATATATATATATATGTGTGTGTGTGTGTGTGTGACCATAAAGTCTAGAAACATGAAATATTAAGATTTTTTCCTCAGTTGCAGATAACCTACAGTTCTGAGAAAAATTTCCTGTTTCCAAACTTTATGGTCACCATTATATATGTAATATATATATATAAAGGGTGATCCAGAGAAATGGGACCCAAAAGAAACCCCTGTCTGTAACTCTTAAAGTATAAGTCCTTTTATAAAATCATACGCATCATTCGAAAGAGGATAGTTACAAGTTTGTACAGGATTGTATAGGTTTTGACAATACAAGACAAGATAAGATACAAAACAAAATAAAAGTGTTAGTTAAAACTAACCCTTCAAGATGACTACATGGACTGTGGAACAGCTGCGTTTCATAACTGAGCAATATTATGAGCATGGAAGAAGTGTAGTTTCAGCTCAAAGATCTTTCAAGACAAATTTTCAGATGTCAAAATCACCTTCTAAGAAAGTAATCCGTCGGTGTGTTAGAAATTTTTCCCTAACTGGCAGCATTGGAAAAAGAAAACCAACTGGAAGAGTGCGCACAGCAAGGATAGACGAGATCATTAACAGAACTCGTGAAATTGCACAGGATAATCCTAACATAAGCATCAGACGTGCTTCTCAGCTGTTAGGAGTTGGATATGGAACAACACCACACCGTATTCAAGCAAAATTTAATGCTCTTTCCATATAAAATTCAAACAGTGCAACAACTAAACGATGGAGATTTCGCACGAAGACGACAATTCTGTCAATGGATCCAACAGAAGGTAAATGACACCACCAATTTTCTAGCAACTTTGATTATGTCAGACGAAGCCCATTTTCACTTGAATGGAACTATAAACAAACAAAATTGTCGTTTCTGGGCAACAGAAAATCCATTGAATATTACCGAAGTCCCGTTGCATAGTCAGCGTGTAACTGTTTGGTGTGGTCTTACTGCATCTCAGATCATAGGGCCGTACTTTTTCGAGGATTCCACCGGAAACACGGTCACTGTAAATGGTGATCGCTATGAAAAAATGTTGACCGATTTCCTTATTCCTAAATTAAGAGATCTTTGTCTAGAAAACCACTGGTTCCAACAAGACGGAGCTACCTGCCATACCACGAGGAACTGCATGGCAGTTTTGCGTCAAACGTTTCCAGGCGAGTTAATCTCAAGATTTGGAGACGTTGAATGGCCCGCAAGGTCTCCGGATTTTTCTCCCTTAGATTATTATCTCTGGGGATATTTAAAGAGTAGGGTCTACAGAAATAACCCAACGACCTTGCAAGAATTGAAGGCCGCCATCACAAATGAGATACAGGCCATACCACCGCACACTCTTGCAAAAGTGATGCAGGACTTACAAGCGAGAACACTGGAATGCTTGGCAACTAATGGAGCACATTTGAAAGGAGTCATTTTTAAAAAATAAATATTTCATAATAAATTTGTAACTCTACTCTTTCGAATGATATATAGTTTTTATGAAAGGAATTAAATATTAAGAATATTTGGCTTTTTTTTATGGGTCCCATTTATCTGGATCACCCAGTATATATATACAGGGTGTACATAAAGTCAGGATCTATTTTTGTGAAGCACTAGGAAATTATATGGAATTCAATCATAAAATGATAAAGTGGTAACATTTATTAAATAATTAAGAGTAGGATTCGACGTGACGCCCATCAGTATCCCTGCACAGCTCAAATCGTTCCGCAGCATTTCTAAACACATTCTGGAGCATTTGCGGGGTTATGTTATCTGCAGTAGTTCGTATACGTGTACATAAGTTTTCAAGACTCGTAATCTTCGTCTGATAGACGTGCGATTTGATAAAGCCCCATGCAAAGAAATCTAAAGGGGTTAAATCTGGTGGTCTCGCTGGCCAAGGTCTGTTGCTTCCGGTCCGATCCAGCGATTTGGAAAACGTCCATTTAGATAATCCTGAACAATGTTGGCATAGTGACAAGGAGCACCATCATGTTGATAGACGACGGGGATAGGATTGTTAGTACCGTCGTCTATTAACATGATGGTGCTCCTTGTCACTATGCCAAAATTGTTCAGGATTATCTAAATGGACGTTTTCCAAATCGCTGGATCGGACGCGGAAGCAACAGACCTTGGCCAGCGAGACCACCAGATTTAACCCCTTTAGATTTCTTTGCATGGGGCTTTATCAAATCGCACGTCTATCAGACGAAGATTACGAGTCTTGAAAACTTACGTACACGTATACGAACTGCTGCAGATAACATAACCCCGCAAATGCTCCAGAATGTGCTTAGAAATGCTGCGGAACGATTTGAGCTGTGCAGGGATACTGATGGGAGTCACGTCGAATCCTACTCTTAATTATTTAATAAATGTTATCACTATCATTTTATGATTGAATTCCATATAATTTCCAAGTGCTTCACAAAAATAGATCCTGACTTTATGTACACCCGGTATATATATATATATATAGGGTGAACCAAATGTAGGTGGACAGTAAATGATAACGTTTATTTTGAGAATACATATTTAATTTTTTTGTATACTATAATACAAAATAAAATTTATATAAATTTAGTTATAATATTTAATATAATAAAACACAAACACCATAGTTATAATGAACACCATAGTTATAATATAATATAACAAACCGTATTCAACCTACTGTCCACCTACTTTTGGTTCACCGTGTATATATATATATATATATATAATTTATTGAAGCTACTCGACCGAAATTGATTTTTTATATCAGGTAAATTGTCCTTGACTTTTTTCTTCCTTTTCTCCAATCTAAAAAAAAATTCTCTTCAATTTTTTTCAAACATTTAATGAACAGTTTAACGAACTCAAAATTTTCTTAAATTTTATTCAACGTCGACGGCCTTTTACGTTTGATTAAAAGACTTATTCGTTAACATTACGAGTTGAAAGTAACTATTTGAAGAATTGTATTAAGAGTTTCTGCTGCTATAAAACGAGTTTAATTAACAAGCTTATTTGCGCGTTGGACCTACGCGTTGATAAGTCAACGACGCTTCCGAGAGAATGAAGTTTATAGATTACGCAAAGCCTGGCCCTATGCAATAGGCCCCATATCCTATATACTTTATAAGCTATGAATTTCTCATTCTCTCGGAAGCGTAATTGTAATTATTTAGTACTCAGATAGGTACCGGTAGCTGATACATACACTCCATCCCGTTTTATAGGTTAAGCGAGTTTTCCTATTACGAGGCGTATGTTCAAGGACACCATTAAGCCTAACACATTCCTGTTCTTTAGAATAATGGTGATGAACCTTTGAAATTTTGAAGAGAGGTGTGTTCATCGCAGTTGTAAACGGGAATCAGGGCGAGGTTGAAGCCTAAAGGGAATGGCTTTCCCTTTACAGCTGGCGAAGGCTCTTTAGCCCTTACTCTCGTACCCGCGGCGACACTGGAAATGACAGTGATGGCTGCTGATGGTGGCGGGGCATCCAGAACGACTCGAGTACGCGAACACGCGTGACAAAGAAAGTTCACCAGCCAATCAGCGAGGCGATCCGCTCGTGATGGACGCACGTTGCCACCAATCAGATCGCGCTTAATGACCCGTCCCAAAATTACGAAAGGTTCACTTACTACAAAGATCACATTTATAATCATGGAAGTTTTCCCTATTATTTTGTTTTTTATAGAGCAACAAAATTTATGCAAAATTAAGGGTTTGCAATCAAGTTACGTAGAGTTAAAATATTTCCAGAAAATAACATACGCCAAGTTTGCCTTAGACTTAGGACAAAATAATTAAAACAACAACAACAACAGGCCTCCATTGCCTAAATATTCGTTCAAAGTCCCAAACTGTAACCTCTACATAAACACTATTTTAATTAAAATATAAATGGGCCTAGTTATGAAAAGACAGGTCTAGGATCAACCTAGTTATCTGGTAATAGGTCTAGGCCTATATAAATATAATAAATACGGTAGATAACGAAAATGTTTCCTACCTTATACAGCTTCCACAAAGCTCGGGTCAATAAAGCTTTTTCTTTCCAAACTCAAGCCCATATTGATTACTTACCGTACAGGTCTTTAAAAAAAAATTACGGCCTGCTATTAACCAAGCAACATTAAAAAGCTAAGCTACACTAGAAAGACCTTTATTTATACGTCTTCGATAATTTAAAAATTCATACTTTTAAAGACACTACATTTCACACTTGAAGATAACCGAGAGGCCTATTAGGCCTGTATAATAAATTTAACCTCGACCTTCAAAAGGAAACACTTTTTACACCCTTAAGTTTTATTAAAAATGCTTCCATGAAATTATGATCCTCTACTGATTACAGGTCTATAAATTTTATCATATAATCTTACTACAAAGCACGCATATTCTTTACGTAATTACGGATAGTAAAAATACACGGTACCTACTCTAATGCGACTAATCATGTGGTTCACGCACAACAGAACGTAGTGATTGGAGTTTTCATTGTACGAGATAAAACCAGGGTGCAATCTAGCTTCCAAATTAAGTGTTAATAGATAGCCTCGACATTTTCACTTCAAAACACGGAGATACTGCAAGCTTTGTTGGGTCTATTAACCTCTTAACGACTGAAGTTTTTGTAGGGTTAAGTTATGAATGCATGTATTGGAAACGGTACAAATTCGACCCAGTCGTCCAAAAGAGGTTAAGGCCTCTGAAGGACTAGGTTGACCTAAAACAGAATACGCCAAAAGACA
Source organism: Bathynomus jamesi (assembly GCA_023014485.1). NCBI lineage: Eukaryota > Metazoa > Arthropoda > Malacostraca > Isopoda > Cirolanidae > Bathynomus > Bathynomus jamesi. Next base: position 68,605 of record JAJOZX010012670.1, read on the forward strand.
AAGTCGTTTTACCTTACTCGAACTCAGCTGTCTAGGTCTTATGGTACGGGCCTGTTTTTGACGAGGAGCACTGAAAGAAGTCCGTCTTTAGCATGGCCAATTTCTTTTGAAATTAACATATCTTATGTCTAGCGTTGGCTTAAGTTATCAAGCGTAAGTAATCTAACTACAAAATAGCCCAAGACTACTAGTCTACTCTAGAACTGCAACCAGCTAAATTTCTATAATAAAAAAAAATTAGGGTGTACGTCTAATTCCTTGAAATATGTTCTCCCTGAGGACAAAGATGGTTTACAGATTAAGTTCTAAACAGAAGGTATAAAGGTTTCATTGTTTCAAAAAGCATTGTTCCGCCCATGTATCTATGCAACTCGCAGCATCATTGCCAAGTATAAATAGGGTCAACATACTAACGAGACGTCCGTGCCATACTATGATAAATCAAAGCAACAATGCTTTCATTTGTTATATTCAAATTAGTCCGATTCATGATCCTTTTACTGGCATTGAAGACAAACTCTTTGTATATTATAATAAGGTCCAGATGTATAATTCATCAGAATAATACTTTTGCATGTCTTAACATAACCTGATATGAAACCCGTAAACAAGTTGCAGAATATTAAAGTTATACTACTGTATAAACGTACTAGGTAGGATGTTAGCCTATTTACTAATAGAACGATAGCTTCATCAATGTTTGTTTTGGCCCAAATGTGTTTATAAACGTACTAGTTACTCGCGTTTATGCACTTATATCGGCAAAAGGCGTAGATACAACCTCATGATAATTATACCCATCACACAAGATATAACGATCATTCATAATTTCCTTATTCTTCCCTTTCCTATCGATTGAAGAGACTGGAGAAAAATTGGTTAGCGCCAAACATCCCTTTATGGCCGATTCTGTTTTGACAGCTGTTCTCCCTTACGCAATTCCTGGCCAATCATTACGATCCATATAGAGTTTATTTAAAGTTGTAATAGAGCTTTGTTGTTCCGAACTGTAGGATTAGGGTTTTCAATTCGCGAGATCCAAAGAGGAGGTTAGTGTATAGTTTATTTATAAAGGCCAACAGGGTTTATCGAGAAGAATTAAGAAACGATTATACCTGCTTGATAAATACCTAGACTCGACAATTATTAGGCCTAAATAATTGTACGAGTCTATCTGACAAGGGTCTAGAAAAGCGCCATCCTTTGAAGTTCCTTTTTTTTTTTAACTATTATAGGCCATACAAAATCACATACACACTCTTTCTCAAACAGCTTCTAAGAAGTTAGGTGTGCTGTACCGCCTCAGCGGTTTCTTCACCTCTACTCAGTTGCTGTCTCTGTACAGGGGTCTTGCTCGCCCCTGTATGGAGTATGCTTCTCTCGTATGGGGTGGCTCAACCCACACAGCCGTACTTGACCGGGTGGAATTAAAGGCTTTTCATCTCATCAATTCCCCGCCTCTTACTGATTATCTTCAATCTCTCTCTTAGCCGCAATGTTGCCTCACTCTCTTTACTATAGCTATTACAACGGACATTGCTCTTCTGAACACACTAACTGCATGCCTCCTCTAAGGAGAGCACGCAGCACCAGATTTTCTACACTCTCATTCCTTTTCTGTCCAACTATCTAACGCAAGGGCTAATCGATATTTTCAATCTTTCATGTACTCAACCGGTCAACTCTGAAACAATCTTCCTCAATCCATCTTTCCTCCTGTCTATAACCTCCCATCTTTCAAACGCAGTCTAAGCATCTCGAAAACCCTAGACCTTGATTTTGGCTCTCTTCTTCTTTTGGGGGGGGGGGGGGGGCGCTTTTGTAGGCATTTGCCCTTGGCCCCTCCTTCCTGCATTAAACAAATAAAATAAAATAATATTGCTTTCGTGAAGGCCGATATAACAAAAGGTAGGATCAAACTTATTTTTTTTAGTATTATCCATATCATAATCTGAACAAGGCGTTATTTCTGAATACTAATCATTGGCTAAAGCTACATTTGGGCTAGTCAACCCAATCCCGACATCCTACTAAATAATGCGGAGAGAGAATTGGATGAAACATTTGCAATTATCAAAAGGTCCGTCTCGACTCATTTCACTTCCTAACGTGACAAAATCCTCTTCTCATTCCCCACAGTGACTTTCAGAGTTGGTTTGCTTCCGTTTAAACCAACTACATTGCCCTCATCAGCCACACAAACAAACACCAAAACGTGATTCATTCTTTCATCTCTATTTTCCTAAATTTGCGTTAGTCATTCTGATCCAAAAAAGACAGAAATTATTTCTCCTCTTCGTTTTCGCCTCTCTAAATTCCCTCCCGCTGAAGCAGTGACCGTAATGCATCTAAGGAAGATTGACATCTGATCTGCTTTGGCCTTAAGCCTAAGAGAGATTATTTAGACTCGCATTTATTCATTTACTTTTGCACATCAAATACATTATTAATTATATTATCAGTAATCCATGTTAGAAACGAAATTTCGATTCACAACAAAAGACCAACTGACATCCAAATTCTTTATGATGTAGACCTCAGTTATTTTATAACCTACGATCACCACTACTTTAGTATACCCTCACCAATAAATAAAAAAATTTGACACACACACACACACACATATATATATATATATATATATATTATATATTATATATATATATATATATATTGCATATTATGCTCCAGATAGACAGGAAATTCAGAGAAGCACGAAAGCGGTCGACTTGGGGTTAATAATGACCGATGATGCCAAATTCGAGACACAAAATCAGATAGCAATAAACAAAGCAGAGAGAGTCGCGGGACAGGTACTAAGAACGTTCAAAAGGAGGGACAAGACAGTAATGATTCCCCTGCTGAGAACACTGATCATACCAAAACTTGAATACTGCTCAGTTTTGACGTCCCCATATAAAAAGGGAGATATTAATAAACTAGAAGAAACGCACACACATTTCACAGCCAAGACTGATGGCTGCAAAGAACTCAACTACTGGGAAAGACTACATAAACTAAATCTGTACTCCTCCCTGAAAAGAAGAGAGGTACACCATAACCATGACTCCAGATTTGAAAAAATTTACTGGAGCACAGCTCTGAATTTACTTTTTTTCCCCTTACACCACTAGATAGGTTAATGATAGTAAACTCTTGAATTGACGACATACCAATTACAAATTGTTTTAGCTAAACATAATAATACAATAATGTACAGTTTATAACTCACCTTAAGTTTATTTATTCATTGCAGCAGCAACAGTGGACGATGTTAGACCTTGCATGTAGGCATTTGTTGTGAATTTACCGCCACGTATGCTTGGCCACTGATCAATGGCTTTCTGTGTGATCATTACAGCAGATCTAGTGCCTGGAGCTGGACCCTCCTTCACAATTCTGCACAGCTTAGTCAAATGAGATGGCTTAATGGATCCTTTGTGTTCAACAATGTAACCAAGAATGGAGAATGTCCCTTCAGCTGGTGCTTCACTCCAGGCAGTTGATCCATCTTTATCAAAATGCTTTAATCTCTCTGTGATTCCTTTCCACAGCTGTTCTATATATTCTGTCAGCCAATTTATCACTGAGTCTTTTGTAAAACTACTTTCAGATCTGGTTCTGGATGGTCTAGCAACTTCAGCAACCTGGTAGTAATCAGAACGTTTCTTGATGTATTTGTAAACTTCATTTAGGATGTAATCCTCAGCTGTTAGTTCCTTTTGCTGCCCTGTGGTATCGTGCTTAAATTCAGAAACTACATCATTTGCATTTCCTCCATTAGCTAATTTGGAAATTGTTTCCATCACTCTTAACATAACAGTTTTCCCTCCTTCTTTATAAAATATATTTTCTACAAATTCTGCACTAACTGTGGTTTTTTGAGCTACTTGCAACATAATCTTTGTTACATAGGAAATCAATACATAGAACTTGGCACTAATTTCTTTCTCTTGTGGATGATCAAAAAACACAATTTTCCACAAATCTGTCAAATTGATCAAATTCGTAATTAACCATGCGAGTATCAGATTTGAGTTTTGGTCTCTTAAAACCAATGATATTGTCAAGAACCATATTGGTATAGTCAAGGCCTGATCTCAGATTTGAAGTGATATTCTGAATAAAGTCTAAAAGCTCACTTAGTTTACAAATTTTCTTCAATGCATCAACGTGGGCTCTGTTCACAAGATGCATTAAGTCCCATCGAAATTTGAAATTTTCTCCAAACAACTTTTTCATTTCGTTTTTAAATGGCTCGTTGTCCTTACAAAAAGCCCCATCTCCAACCATTCCAGATACCTTGGATTTAATTGCTTCTTCAGATAGTTTCAAGTGATTAGGAGACTTCAACACATCAAAAATTTCATTGGCCAAATAAACTCCTGATTTGCTGCGTACTAAATTTATCCCAGCAAGTTTTACAGTCTTATCTTCTTCACTCATAACTAATACAACTAGCATGCTTAATCCCAAAATTGTTCCAATGTCAGCTGTTATTGTTACTGAAGTTTGTTCTAAGAACCACTTTACAGTTTGTTCTTTAAGTTGATTATCTAATAGCTCACAAATTGTCTCGCACGCATGTGTGCTATGATTCAAATTTCCAACCTCACAACCTGACCTATGTAATACAGCTAGAAGTACTGGATATAGAGCCCATGCAGTGTTTGTTTTCATTATGTAGTATAAGATGTTGCCACATAAGTCTTCTATGCGTTTAGTAGTGTTCCGAGAAGATGTTTTCATCACTTCATAAACAGCAGCTCTTTGATGATGCTGAAGTTTAATTAAATGTCTCTTCAGGTGGGTTTTCAGATTTCTAAACCATCTCTCTTGATTTTCTCCTTGTTTGCATACATAGGTTAAATCTTTAACATTGAAGTAACCTTTTATGTTAGAATGTTTGTCTGAAGCACATGCTTTGGGGTCTGTGCAAGCTATGCAATATAATGTAAACATTTTATCATCAGAAGCATCATCAATATCTTCTTGATTATCATCATCTTCATCCTCAACAGCTATATCTACATCAGGCATATTAGTGTCACTATTTGCAATATTTTCCATTATATCACTTGGTACTGAAAATGAATCATCAGCATGCCCTAGATCCTCCTTTTCCACCAATTTGAATGTAGATTTGATCAAATCATTGTTCAGGATTTCTTGTATTGATTTACACTTGCTTAAATGGGCTATGGAAATGTCAAATTTGTTGCTTTTTGCTTTATTAGATTTGGATGCAACACTTGAACTTGAAGGCATATTTTGACTCTTCTCTTTATTAACCACAACAGCTTGGTGAGTTTCTTTTGTTAGGCGCAAAATTGCATTCAATGTCTTCTGGATTTGGGAATTTTCAAATTCCTCTAAAGCAGTTTTGTTAGTCTGATGCGCAGATTCCTCACTTACCTTTTGTTTCTTAGGTGGAGGAGAAGCACTTTCTTCAGTCTGTGAAACATCTAGTGAAAAAGTTTCATTTTCTAGATTAGCAGTTGATGAAGTTGGTTCATTTTTCTGAGGTCTAGCACTAGCACATTTTGTGAACAAACTAAATGACTGCTTTGCCGTATCTCTTTGCTGCACTTCATCCTGGTATTTCTTTACTGCAATATCTAAGCTGTGGGCCCAAACTCTGGGACCTCTTGTATTGTAACAAATATTTTTTTTGGAATTAAAATGTTCCTCCCAGTTTTGCTTCTTTGAATATTTGTTCTTGCATTGACCACAAAAGTAACCCCTTTTAACACCCTCACTTTTCTCTCCAACTTCATCAATATTAGGATCCATTATTGATTATTATTGACTACCTGAAAAAATACAAAATAAGTAAAAGTTAGTAAATATAGTATGGTAAAAGTGAGTAAAAGTAAGTAAATATAGTACAAAGAAAGTAAGTAAAAGTAAGTGCTTTAAACTTAGTAAAAGTAAGGAAGAGTAAGTAAAAGTAGGTAAGTTAAAGTAAGTAAAAGTAAGTTTAAACTTAACTAAACTTTTCAATTCTAGAGTCATGGTGGATTACTTAAAACCGCACAAGTAATTATCTGGCCAATTTATCAAACCTGGCCAAGATCAATGGAACATAGTCCAATCCTGATAATTTTATATTAAAAAAAGATGTTTTAATAAAATTTTAATTATCAAAACATTGAAGCTTAACAAAAAATGAAAATAATTGTTAAATATGGAATTACCAACTAAACTTAAAATAACTAAATTTGTAATTTAAAAAAATTGGTTTGTACAAGAACGTATATGCAAAAAAATTGCATAACGTCTAACGGATGAACAAAACCCAAACCCAAATTTACTTTTTCTCATGGTCAAATTTACTGGAGCAATGCTCCCAAGATCCCAGGAATCTGGAGTCATGCGGCATAATCTACATATGGAAAATGATCGAAAAACTGGTACCAAACCTCAAACTAAACCCAATTATCACCCAAACAACGCTGGAAAATAGGAAAGGCAGAATGTGTAGTGTTCCCAAATTGAAGGCCTGGCAAGGGACCTCCTCAACACTGAAGAAAATAGCTTGGTTGTCAGGGGGCCCCCAAGACTTTTTTTTTAACCAGCTTCCAAAGGAACTCAGAAACGTTACACGGGTCAAAGTTGAAGTCTTCAAGAGAAGACTAGATGCCTGGCTCAGGACGGTACCAGATGAGCCGGGTGTACCTGCCTAAGTGCGGTCGAGAGCGCGAGAGAGCAACTCGCTCCAACACCAAGCCAGGACTAGAGGAGCCACCAACTTGACCTTCGTGTAAAGAGAGAGCGACGCACGGAACCCAAACGAAGTATATATATATATATATATATATATATATATATACATGCAGGGTGTCCCATGAGGAAATGTCAAGAATGCACTATTTGACTCTTTGGGTATTTCTAAGTAGAAAGTATTATATCGACATGTGCCTGATTCCCAACTGTTACCGAGATACAGGCCTCTACATTTGGGTAACTAAAACATAATAAAAAGCCGATCTTAGATAATATTCAATGACATTTCTATCAGTCATGGCGAATAACTTGTTGGAAATAGTCTCATATAATGTAAGGTCAGTGAGGAATTAAACTGTAGATGTTCATAAAATCTGCGACAGTGCAGATTTGATACTCCTGCAGGAGCACTGGCTACCTAAGCAAGAGCTAAAATTCCTCTCTACCATCCATGATTATGTTCCATGCGTCATCAGCAGTAGACTTGTCAGATGAATTAATGTACGGTAGGTAGGCCTTTTGGTGGTGTTGCTTTCTTAAGGAAAAATTTGTCAAAACAAAATTTTTATCAAGCGATAATGTAAGGTTGTTAGGCATTGAATTACAAGTGAACAATGATTGCATATTAATTGTAAACTGCTATTTACCATACAACAACGGCAGTAATCTAGATGAATACATTGATTTGCTGTACAAAATTAAGTCATTATCAGATAACCTCAAATATTCTCACTGTATAATAATGGGGGACTTTAACGCACATGTGAACTCGGAATTCTTTGTAGAATTGGGTAACATGTGCGAGTCGGCCAATTTAAGTATAAGTGATGTAGAGGTATTAGGGGTAACCAGTGGTAATTTTACATACGTTAGTGATATGAGTGGTACCACCATGTGGATTGATCATTGTCTCACGAGTAATAATCTAAAGGATCGAATTATTAGAGTTCATATTCTGCATAATTTCCTTCTTTCTGATCATAGACCATTAGAAATATTAATTAACTTTACCAATTTATGCGTAACACGACTTAACAAGAACTCAATAGGTAAGAATAATCGCGTCGATTGGTCCAATGTTAATATGCAGCAGAGAATAGAATACAAAGACAGAACAAGTCACCTCTTTAATAATTTTAGAAATTTTGCATCTTGCCCGTAATAATCCTTGCTCAAATGATTCTCACTGTAAACTCATAGATAGGTATTATAGCAAGATAATATCCCTGTTAAGAGAAGCAGGAAGCCCCCCTGATTAAATCTTACAACTATCAATAAGAAGATTATTCCTAGATGGAATGATTTTATTGCCACCCTGAAGAGGGAATCGAAAGACGCCTATGATTTGTGGTGCTTTCATGGTAGACCCAGATTAGGACCAGTATACATGAATATGTGTAGAAGTAGGGGTCAGTATATAAGGCGGCCATAAGGCGATGTAAACAAGAAGAGTCTATTCGAGCATCAAAAGCCTGTGAAGCTCGCATAAATAACGATAACAACAAATTTTGGAAATTTGTTAAGAATCAAACTGGTGTCAAAAATGTCCTCCCTCCGAGAATCGATGGGGTGTCGGGGGAGGATGAAATTGCAAAGCTGTGGAAAAACCACTACTCTAACATTCTTAACAGTGTGAGTAGGGATAATCTTAAGATAGATTGTAGCGAAACGATTGTGGGAGGGACAAGGGAAAATACTTTGATATGTTCTGAAGTAGAGAGGTTAATTAAAGACTGCTTCTGCGTCAGGGGTAGATGACTTATCGAATGAGCACTTAAAATATGCAAATGACCTAGTATGTCTGCATATATCATTACTCCTATCAGCCATGCTTGCTCATAACTATATCCCTGCAGAGTTCATGAGGGTATATATCTTGCCCCTGGTCAAAAATAAGTACTGAGACATTCTGTCCAGCAATAATTACAGGCCTATTGCTGTCGCTTCCTGCTTCTCGAAACTACTAGAAAAACTCTTGTTACTCCGATTAAATGATTTCCTATGGACATCTAATCAGTTTGGCTTTAAAAGGTCCCTAAAAGCTGTAATCAGCCAGCTGATATAATGTTTAAAATGAATGGTGGGGTAATTGAGGAAGTACAAGAGTTTAAGTATTTGGGTCAAACTATTACCAGCTCCTTGAGTGATGACTCCGATAAGAAAATCTCGAAGCCTGTGTGCTAAAGCGAATATGACCATAAGGAACTTTCGATTCTGTACAAGTGAAGCTAAAGACTCTCTTTCGTACTTTCTGCAGTAATATATACGGACAGCAACTCTGGGTGAATTATAAAAAAGGTTCTGGGAGAACCCTAAATTTTCTGTACAACAGGTCTTTTAGGCTCTTACATAAATTACCCCCCGAGATGCTCAGCTTCGCAAATGTTTGCTACCCGCAATGTCCCGATCTTCCCGGAGGTAACAAGACGTGCTCAATCAACCAACCCGATCATCCAAGCTATCCATGACTCCTGCCATTTATCCTCTAAGCTATGGACTTCTTGGTACGAAAACGTCTGTCTGTAGCTCCACTTAACTTCGACATTACAGTATTATTTCTAATCAATTGTATTTATTTCTATGCTTAGTATATGAACTGTCATTGTATTAATAATATTTGTCATATGAACTATAGTCTGCCAATAAACCTTTTCATTTTCATATATATACAGGGTGTTACAGGAGGAAAGGTTAATACTTTGGGAGGTGATAGTATCGGTCATTGTGAGAAAAAAAGTTCATATGAACATGTCTAATTCTGAATGGTTACGGAGATAGAGCTGTTTGAATCTACAAATACAAAAGCATTGTTAATGGTAATCAAGAAAGAGAAACCAATTACTGTTTCTAACATTTAATGTTTAAATTTTGAATGGTATCAGATACAGAAATGACAAATTTGTTACAGTTTACAATACGTTTTCAAAAACCCCACCGTCAACCTCAATGCACTTTGCAACTCGTATGCGAAGATCGCGTGTTGTTCGTCTGAGTTGATCTTGACGTTCCTTTATGCAGGCAGCAGCATCCAAAATGCGCGCGAGCAATTCGTCTCGTGTATCCACCTTTTTTTGTAAACTTGACTTTTCATCCACCCCCACAAACAATAATCTAACGGAGAGAGGTCTGGAGACCTTGGTGGCCATTGAATGGGACCACCGCGGCCGATCCATCAGCCAGGGAAAGTTTGATTTAGGTACTGCATCACCAGACGGGTAGAATGTGGAGAAACTCCGTCGTGCTGAAAGTACATACCAGCGCGTGTACCCAAAGGAACATCCTCCAATAGTCCTGGCAATTCATTTTGCAGAAATTCTCGACAACTTTGTCCTGCAAGACGATTCTCAAAAGTAACAGGGCCAATCAGCTGATCATCGATGATACTGCACCACACATTGGCAGAGAAGCGATGTTGAAAATTTGTTTCCACAGTGGTATTTGGATTTTCGTCTGACCACCGATGAGAGTAACGAGTGTTGGTTGATACTCGTCACGGGTGAAAGTAGCTTCATCGGTGAACAGTATTAATCGAAGCAATCGGCGATTAGCATTTACCCAATGACAAAATTCGCATGGCAGCGTCTCCTGGTTGAAGGTGTTGTACATATGGATGCAAGCCTTCCCCACGTAATGTTCGCCATACTCTTGTGTGTGGTACACCGAGACGTGTAGAAATTCTTCGCGAGCTCGTAGTAGGATTACGCTCTACCAACTGAAGAATGTTTTTCCCTTCATCCACATCTTGTTGACCTTCACGTTCAGATGAAACATGAGCGCTGGGAAGTGTATCAATCTCACGCAGTGTTGAAAACCCTGGTAAACACACTTCGATCCGGAATTCTGCGGTTCGGAAACCGTCGACGGTATTCTGCAACAGCAGCTGTTGCACTTCCATCGCAAAAACTGTAGACATACACCATATCTGCATATTCGGCATGTGTGAAGGTGTGTGGCATTCTTAACACTGCTTCAAACACCAAACAATGTCACTCACAACAGTCAGCTGTCGATTGGCTTGTTACATGCTTACATTACAGCTTACATGGTTCAAGGTTATAGGGGAGGGAGGGGAGGGGAGGGGAGGGGAGGGGGAGGAAGAGCTGCGCGCGCATCAGATTCAAACAGTTCTATCTCCGTAACCATTCAGAATTAGACATGTTCATATGAACTTTTTTTCTCACAATGACCGATACTATCACCTCCCGAAGTATTGACCTTTCCTCCTGAAACACCGTGTATATGTGTGTATATATATATATATATATATATATATATATATATGAAAAGAAGGACCAACACAACAGCAAACATTTGTTTATTTTTTATACTTCAGACGTTTCGACAAATCTTTTGTCATCATCAGTGAATTAAGTCTTAAAACCTTAAAACAAAAATAAGAATACACGCTGCCAAATTAGAAAAATTGGGAATTACTCAGTCGTTTTTTAATAATCCAGATAATTTTATTTTTAACTTTTCTAATAGAGTTTTAAGTATTAGAGAGAAAGAAATATTGTCGTTAGGCTTAAATTTTGATCTACCTCATTATAAACTAAATTTTTATACATTTTTCTCTGGTTTTAAAATCTTCATTAATACAGGGTGATCGAAAAGTGTCTCCGCAGTAGTAATAAGATATTTACTTTATTGAAATTTTACATAAGATAAGAATTCTATAAATGTAATGACATATTGTTACCTGTTTAGAGTAAGTAACGTAGCAAGACTTAACTTAGACTAGCCTAGACTTCGCCAATATTTTGTTAAAGATTTCACGATATCGTACAATTTTCATTAAAATATCTAACTTCAATAAAGTAAATATCTTATTACTACTGCGGAGACTAGTGTGATGTAGCGGATGTCATTTTTTTCACATCCGCGGATGCGGATGTGGATGAGGATGTTTGATTTCAACATCCGCGGATGCGGATGTCTACATTTTCGTTATTTTTTAGGATATATTCGAGATTATTTGTGTTTAACGTACACTATATGATCAAAAGTATTCGGACACCCCGGAAAATCCGCATTTCTGCAAATATCACCTTTGCCGAAAGGTATGCTGGGAAAAAGCGTGGCGAAACTATAATGCTGAGGTGTTCTGTTAAGTTATCAGTAACTGTTGTGAAGCCATGCCGCGCGGACGTGAACTCTCCGAGTTCCAACGTGGACTCCTCATCGGATGTTATTTAAGTAACGTTTCTATACGAAACATTGCAGCCAAACAGGATATACCAAAGTCGACTGTAGCGGATGTTATCATGAGATGGAAGCACGACGGTGCAACTAACGCGAAAAAACGTTCCGGACGACCACGCAAACTGACGGAACATGATAGAAGTAGTCTGGTACGACATGTCAAGAAGTCCCGCACGTCCTCTGCCGCTTCCATCGCTGAGGAGGTAGGAAGAGCATCCGGTACCTCCGTTAGTACTGTAACTATCCGCAGAGAGATGCACAGACTCGGTTATTATGGTAGAGCAGCTGTACACAAGCCACTGATTACAAAAGTTAATACCACGCGTCGTTTGGCCTGGTGTGTCTCCCGTCGTTCCTGGACCGTGGAGGACTGGAAAACTGTTCTTTGGAGCGACGAGTCGCGGTATTCACTCTTCCAGTCTGATGGGCGTGTTTGGGTGTGGCGACAGCCCGGAGAACGGCTTCTTCCTGACTGTGTACGTCCAACGGTGAAGTTCGGTGGAGGGTCCATCGTGGTATGGGGTTGTTTTTCCTGGCTAGGGATCGGCCCGTTGGTTGTTATACCCACTACCATGAACGCTGACGTTTATCTCGACGTTCTGGACAATTCGGCCCTCCCTACACTGTGGCAATACTACGGAGATGGCCAGTGTTTGTTTCAACAGGATCGAGCTCCCTGCCATACTGCAAGGCGTGTGCAGGACTGGTTTCGTGAAAATAAGGTGGATTTGTTAGACTGGCCTACTCAGAGCCCCGATCTCAACCCAATCGAGCACATGTGGGACGAACTGGAGCGACGGATACGAAACCGCACACCACGCCCGGCTTCACTTGCATCTCTTGCATCAGCTCTGCAAGAGGAATGGCGAGGCATTCCTGCACAGACTTACCGAAAACTGGTGGAAAGTATGCCTCGACGTGTTGACGCTGTAATAAAAGCAAAGGGTGGACCTACTGGTTACTAAATGCCATAATAAAACCATTTTTCCCAAAACCATTCGATGTCCGAATACTTTTGATCATATAGTGTATATAATAAGTTATTATATAGAGAGAGCTGTAGCTATAATGTAGTATAATTGATTAATTGTACAATAATTGCTGTACTTTTCTCTGAACATATAAAATAATATCAAGCATCTAACTAATATAGAAATCAATTAGTGAATTCGTCTGCAAATAAATTCGTTATATTTTGTTGAGTTTCAGCCACAATTAGAAACCATAATTGTGTTACCAGGATGCGGGACGTGAACCCAACTCAAATGCACCCCACCGACCTCTTTCCCCAACCTCCACCCTTATAGAAAGAGATCTTTAATTAGCTTGATAACTATTTATATTAAGTTTAAAGTTTTATTAGGCATATTTATAAATGAGTAATTAAAATAAAGTAAACTAAGATGTTCATCGTTTAATGTTCAAACTTAATTATAGGAAGGTTATGCTTAAGGAACATTAACTTTTCTGCCTTTTCTGCTGCCAGTCTGTTTCTCTTTTCATCATATATTAATCCAGCACTGCTAAATAATCTCTCGCTTGGTACGTTTGTTGGAGGACAGGCTAAATGTTTCCTTGCAAGTTTACTCAAGTATGGATAGATATTCTGCGTATTTTTCCACTAACTAATAGGATTGTCACATGCAGCCAGGCGTTTTTCTTGGTGATAGCTCTCGATCATTTTTACTACATCTTTTGACATCGCGTAGGTCTCGTCATTGCTGCTTGACTCAAGAAACTGAGAGACAGATTCTGTGATAGATTTGCTTGTTGAAGGTGTTGGTTCTGTCACTGAAACTTTTATTCTTTTGGTGGGTGGCGAAGCGACAGATTCAAGAGATTGAAGCTCTTCAACTGCTTTGCCAAGTGATGATTTAACTCGTTCTAATGTACTAGGTGAAAATAACTTAGCTTTGTAACGTGGATCTAAGTAGGTTGCAAGAGAGTAACTTCATACAAGAACAGCCTCTCGTCTTGTCGCTTGCATCACTTTTGCGCACAATGAACTAGTTCTATTAATATAGTAGAATTTGATAATTTCCGCTTATTAATGACGTTTTATCTCAACGGTCCACATCCGCACGACATCCGCAGTCCAAAGTGAGGATGCGGACGCGAGAAAATGTGCGGATGTGACCTACATCACTAGCGGACACACTTTTCGATCACCCTATATTAAGAATTGTGAGATTCGACCAAATTTCTCGTTTCATAGCGGTAAAACAAATGGAGCTTATCTCTAAGAATTTTTATAATTTTAAACCCTATAAAGTGTTTTCCCCCCTTTTTAATAAGCAAGATTTTAAAATTCTTAATAATTTGAAAAAGGATAACTGTCATCATTACAAAACCGGATAAGGGTAAAGGAGTAGTGTTGCTTGATTCAACAGTTTACATAAATAGAATGGAGACAATTTTGTCAGATACGTCTAAATTTAAAAGGGCAAAAGAGAATGTTCTGTTTAAATTACTAAACTCGAAGATAAACTTAATAGGTTTTTGCATAAATTAAAAAAAGTAATATTATTGATGACAATACAGGGTGGGCCGTAAGTTTCCATACATAGGAAAATTTAAATTATGGTCTTCACGTGCGTCGGTATTTGGATCAGCAGTTTCCGGATGCTTGGATTGGTCGGCGTGGTCCTGTGGAGTGGCCTCCCAGATCCCCAGATCTCGCCCCCCTTGATTTCTATCTTTGGGGGCACTTGAAGGCCATGGTGTATCAGGAAAAGATACGAGACATAAATCATCTAAAGGAACGTATCACCAACGCCATTACAAGCATAACGTCAACTGTGCTAATGCGTGTTCATCAACAGTGGGGAACACGTATTGAAATGTGTTTTCAAAACAATGGCAACCATGTAGAGCATATTATATAAATAAAAATGGTTGTCCATAAAAAAAAATTTATTTTTCCTATGTATGGAAACTTACGGCCCACCCTGTACATACAATTTTTTGTTTGCTTCTGGTTCTAATCCAGGAATTCTATACGGTTTACCCCAAGTCCATAAGCCAAATTTCCCACTAAGACCTATTCTTTCGGCCTGTGGTACATTCAATTATAACTTAGCCAAATTCTTCGTTCCCTTGCTTTCAAAACTTACCTATAATGATTATTCCATTAACAACTCGTTTGATTTGGCTAGAGATATAAGAGAGATCAATCGTACCGATTCCCTTACTATGGCCAGTTTTGATGTCTCGTCATTATTTACTAATGTCCCGTTAAAAGAAACATTGGATATCATACTAAACAAGTTATTCACTACTGGTAATACTCTTATTAATGGCCTCACTCAGACTCAATTTAAAAACCTCCTTGAAATAGCGAGTTTTGATAATCTTTTCTTATTTAATAGTAACCTTTACAGCCAAATTGATGGGGTAGCTATGGGTTCCCCGTTGAGCCCAACACGAGCAAATGCATTTCTGTGTCATTACGAAGAAATTTGGTTGAAAATTTGTCCTAATAGTTTTAAACCTGTATATTACAGAAGATACGTGGATAACACTTTCTTAATATTTAAAACATCCTTCACGTGTAAAACTTTTTCTTCATTATCTAAATAAACAACATAGTAATATTAAGTACACATGTGAAAACGAAACAAATAATAGTTTACCTTTCCTGGATGTTCTAGTTAAACGGGGGCTAATAACAAGCTCCAGACCTCACTATTTAGAAAAACTTTTACTGGTTTGGGAACCAATTATTTAAGTTGTATGTTTTATAAATATAAGATTAGCGCTATAGTAACATTATTAACAAGAAGTTACCGAATTTGTTCAGATTACTTTTCATTAAACGAAGAATTTAAATTTTTAAGACAGTACTTTATTAATAATTACTATCCTTCTAATCTTTTTGACAACCAATTAAAGAAATTTTTAAATAACACTTTTAATACTAAACTCCCCATAACTACAGTACAAAAAGAAACCAGATATATTAAATTACCTTTTTATGGTTATTTATCATTGATTCGAGGTGAAGTGTCCAAACTGCTTAAGTCTAGTTATCCACAAATAAATTTTAGATTCGCCCTCGTCAACCCACTTAAATTAACAAATTTTTTAAAGTTCAAAGACAAATTCCCCAACACTATGCCCTAATGTTGTTTATAAATACACGTGCGACAGCTGTAAGGCTGCGTATATTGGCAGTACTAACTCCAACTGGAGGTACGCCTTTCTCAACATTTGGGCGTATCAGTCCGTACTAACCGTCCCCTCAGTAGCCCACCACAATCCGCAATTAGAAACCAAAGTAATGAAAACAACCATCCCCTTCACAAAACTCAGTTCGAAATTCTAACTAGATCCAATAAACTTACAGAACTCCGAATTTTAGAATCTTTGTACATCTATAGAAACAAACCCTCCATTAACAACAATAGTTCATCTTACAAATTACGGCTCTTCTAACTAACCAACCAACTTTCATAGACACATCATACCTTCCAATTAACTGACCATACAGTTTTCTCTCTGTTTCTGCCAAATATGGAGGTTGACGTAACATTGTGTATTTACCAGTTGAGGTAATTTTAATTTAATTTAATTTTAATGATTTTAATTTTCTTTTGTATTGGTGTAATTATAATGATTTTAATTTTCTGTTGTATTGATTTTTCTTATTTTTGTTTTAAGGTTTTAAGACTTAATTCACCGATGATGACAAAAGATTTGTCGAAACGTCTGAAGTATAAAAAATAACGAAAATGTTTGCTGTTGTGTTGGTCCTTCTTCTCATCTGTAAGCTCCGTTTCCCTAAGGAGAAGTCAATAGCTTTGCTATATATATATATATATATGATGAATAAAACCACGAAGGAAAGGAAACACAAAATGGTGCTCAAGCGCTTTCGTCTAATGACATCCTCAGGAACACTAGACGAAAGCGCTTGAGCACCATTTTGTGTTTCCTTTCCTTCGTGGTTTTATTCATCATAAATATTTTTCACATGTTACTTTCGTGAAATAATTTTCATATATATATATATATACAGGGGTTGGACAAAATAATATGAACACCTTGATAAATGGCGGTTTTTATTCTTAATATGGAGTTGGTCCTCCTTTAGCGGCAATAACAGCTGCAATGCGTCGGGGAATTGATTCATACAGCTTTTGGACAGTGTCTAGAGGAATCCTAAGCCATTCTTCGAGCAAACCCTGCTCTAGTTCCTCCAAAGACGCCGGCGGTGGGAATCGGCTTCTGACCTGCTGCTCCAACTGACACCACAGATGCTCGATAATGTTAAGATCCGGGGATTGTGGAGGCCAATCCAAGCGTTCTACTTCACTAACATGCTCTTCAAACCAGTTTTTAACGACCCCAGCGGTGTGGATTGGTGCATTATCATCCTGGAAGACGGCGCCGCCATTGGGAAACAGCGTTTGGACCATGGGATGGACCTGGTCAGCCAATATTGACAGATAGACATGGGCGTTAACCCTACCATGCAGAACTACAGCTGGGCCAAGAGTATTCCACGATATTGCTGCTCAAACCATCACAGATCCGCCTCCATGCTTAACGGTTGGGTCAGGCAGTCGGGGTCATAAGCATCTTTAGGCTGTCTCCAGACGTAAACTCGACCGGAACATGGAAATAGCGTAAAGGAGGATTCGTCGGAGTAGACTACATTCTTCCACCGGTCCATTGACCAATTCTTATGGTCATTACACCATTTTCTGCGCCGCTCAATGTTGATGTGCGAAAGGAAGGGTTTGGCAATTGCAGCCCTCCCATGGTATCCAGCTCCATGGAGCTCGCGACGTACAGTTCTGGTCGACACCGGGCTTGCAAGATGCTGGTTAAGCTCTGCAGTCACTTTTGGAGCTGTGGTCTTATGGTTCTTTGTCACAATGCGCTTTAGCACCCGGCGGTCTCGATCACACAGCTTCTTCTTGCGTCCACTATTGCATTTGTCGGTGCTTGTCTTTCCATGGTTTTGGTATGCAGACATGACCATAGACAGAGTTCCTCTGGATACATTGAACATCTGAGCGGTTTTCGTCACCGATGCACCAGCCATCCGCGCTCCGACAATTTGCCCTCTTTGGAAGTCTGACAGGTCTTTCATAACTGCTAATTCATAATTCACTCAGATCTGTAAAAACAACGTGAGGGTTATAACATGACGTATACACTCTCTGTTACGCATTTAAATAAGGTTTGCCAGTCATTTGACCGTTTACTTTGTGTCTGAGCAGTCCGTAAAGATAACCGGTGAAATCGGCGGGTGTTCATATTTTGTCTAACCCCTGTATATATATACACGCATATGTATGCACCAATAAATTTCCTTCCATTCTCAGTTACAAAAGGATTAGTTAATTAATTTTAATTTTGTTCATGAGGATAATGAAATTTTGACAAGGTTAAAGTTTGGAGGTTAATAAGAACGTAGGATTAAAAATGACCAGAAAATGAATGAAGAGCGAAATATAAAAGGAAAATGCCTATTTTTATACAACTAAAAACGACACAAGACGTCTGAAGAGAACTCTATTCTTCCGAACTTAATTACCATTAGGTTTATTATTATAGAATATAGGTACACAATTTTTGTTGACAATATATAATAGCCGATAACCAATATTGAGTGATTTTGATAAATGATTTGCTCACAACAAAGAATGGATATATGGATAAATTTTTAAGGGTGGCTACGAGGGCAGGAGGAGATCGGAAAACAATTATTTCACCAAATCTCGCAAATGAGGTGGGATGCTGCAGAGGGGTCGACCGCAGGTTGATCCTGAGCTGTCATTCAAGCCCTCATAAAGTAACATTATATACTTTTACTTACTTTTGGTGAATTTGCGGGATTTGGTGAAGGAGGGAATTGCTGTCTGATCTCCTCCTGCCCTCATAGCCAGCCACGCACGGCTGGTCAGGGACTTTGCACAGGAATCTGTCCAGCTGGTTCTTAAGTTATTCAGGTCGGTGTGCTGAAGATTCCTCACTTCTTTTGGAAGGACATTGAAAAGCTTTGGGCCCGTATTCTGAGGGTATTTTCCATCCTCGTTTTCATGGCCCCTTGTCCCACCGCAGCTGGGACCGTACAAAATCTGCCTCTTTCACTCCAGTTTGTATCTACTGTATTTCATTTCTAAGATTAGGGACAGAGCCCTCAAGTATTTTCCATATGTATATTATTGTGTACGCTCGCACCTTCTTTCAAGAGGGGGAGTTCCAGGAATTGTAGTCGAGACCAGTAGTCTTCACCTTCCGTTTCCTCTATCTTAGTCGTAAAAGTCCTTTGTATAGCTTCAATGTTCGCACTCTCTTTTTCTGTGTGGGCTTGTGAGTACTGAGCAATACTCAATTATTGGTAGGATTAGACTTCCATAATTTGAGCATGATGATTTGCTTTTCTGCTGCGGAAGCTTCTCTAGATGATTCCTATTATTTTTCTACCCGTTGTGATTTTGATTTTATAGTGTTCTCCGAATTCTGCATCCGACGACATTATTACTTCAAGATCCCTGACTTGTAGATTTGGTGTTATCTGTTTGGCTTGCATAGTTTTGTATCCTTTTTTCTGTAGCTCTTTGTTATTACCATATCTTAAAAGTTGGAATTTTTCTTCGTTGAACTTCATATTGTTGTCTTCTGCCCACTGGAATAATGTTTCAATATCGTTTTGTAAGTTTCTTATGTTCAATATTCCCTTACACATCTTTGTGTCATTTGCGAAGCATGATACAATACTGTCATTATCCGCAATCATTATTATGAACAGCAAGGGAGCTAATACTGTCCCTTGAGGGACAGAGCTCACGACTTCCGAGACTTTCGATTTAACTCCGTTTACCACCACTCTTTGCGTTAAGTAATTAAATATCCACCTTCCTAGCTTTCCAATAATTCCTGTCTTCTTAAGTTTGTGTGCTATGATTCCAGGGTCACATTTATCGAAGGATTTAGCAAAGTCAGTATATATTACATCAATGTTTTGTCCTCGACACAATGTTTCTAATATTTTCTCCTGGTGGTCTAGTAGCTGTGATAGGCATAATCGTCCAGCCCTGAAGCCATGTTGATTTAGGTTGTAGGAGTCTTTCTTGTAGGTAGTAGGTAGTTTTGCCTCTAATTGTACGTTCAAAACAATTTATAAGGTGTGAGGTGAGAGCCACTGGCCGATAATTTTTGGGCATTGCTCTGTTACCA
Source organism: Bathynomus jamesi (assembly GCA_023014485.1). Classification (NCBI taxonomy): domain Eukaryota; kingdom Metazoa; phylum Arthropoda; class Malacostraca; order Isopoda; family Cirolanidae; genus Bathynomus; species Bathynomus jamesi. The sequence continues at coordinate 88,723 of JAJOZX010012670.1, forward strand.
CCTTTAAATAGGGGGCAATGTTCGCGTTCTTTAAGGGGAGTGGAATTTGTCCTGTGTGGAGTGATTTCCTCCATAGTAAGAGTAGCGGTTTTGCAATACTCTCTTTGCATTTCTTCAGAAATGTGGCATTCCATGTGTCTGGCCCTCGCGCCAAATTTTCTCGCATCTGTGATAAGGCCGTAATTACATCTCCTTCCGTGAACTCAAAGTCCTTTAATAGGTGTGTGCAGGAATTTGTTCTTGGTTGATCTGTATATATAACTTCGTTGAATGGTTTGTTCTTAGGGAAACGTAGCTTAGCAAGAAATAGCAGGACAAAAAGATGGTACATGTTTATTTACAGACGTTTCGGAAAAGTTCAATTTCCATCATCAGTGCTAAAAACTTTAAAATCAAATAGAAATAAATAAGTATATTAAACAAAAAAAAAACTATTAAAATGAACGAGTGACAAGAGTGTGGACACTTAAGTAAAATATAAAACGGTTAAAAGGTGAATCGGAATTGGGGGGGGTGTTACTAGGTTGTTAACGTAGAGTGACTAATTGTACGGAAGATTGGGGATGGTTGCTTGTTGAAAAAATCCATATTAGAAAGATGGAGCCAGGCGGAGTGATGGTGGATTTCTTTTCAGTATGAGTTTATTTGGCGATGTTTAGATTGAAAGCAGAACTGTAGTCGTTCAGGGTTAGTTGAATACTGAGTTTATAAAGGGACTAGAGTATGCGGAGGTCGATTAGTTGGTTGGCTGAATTAACAATTTTGAAATTGGAGGGAAGTAACGGGTGGTTATGAAGGTGGCAATGATCCCTTATTGCTGATTTGGAGGGTTTGTTCAATTGCTGCGAAGTTCTGGTAGAAATACCACGATGCTCGTCCACTCTTGTTTGATATTGGCGGATGGTACTGCCAATATAGTTCGCTTTGCAGCGAACACAATTAAAAGAGTAGATAGTGGACGAAGCAAGTGGCTGGGGTGTTTTTTCTTTATGGTTAAGGTAAGATTTGATACTATTGTTGTTGAAGACAAAATGAAATTTAATTTGAGGGTAAAGTGGGATGAGTAGGAGACGGAGTTCTGAAAGTATTTTGTGGCTGATGTGGTCGTAATAGGGAACTGAAAAATATTGTAAGTCTTTTTAACAGTGGGAATTTTAAGGTGGGGGGGGGTTGATAAATATTAAAAAAGTTTCTGGTTAAGGATTGTAACAGATGTTTTGGGAAGGAGTTATTAATGCTGAAATTATGAATGAATTCTTTTTCATGGTGGAAGGATAAGTACGAAGAGCATAGATGATAGGCGCGGTGGATTAAAATTTTTAATACTGTTTATTTTATGTAGCGAAGGGGTGTGGCTTAGGAAATTAGTACCTAGGCCTGTGTACGTAGGTTTTCGATATATGGAAGTGCTGAATTTGTTTTGTTTAGTTACTGTAATATCTAGGAAGGGTAAGGTGTTATTGGATTCATCTTCTTTGGTGAACTTCATGGTTTTTATGTTGGGAATTAAGGTAATTAAGAAAAAGGTGGGGCGTGGTTGGCATTGTGAAAAAGGAGAAAGGTGTCATCAACGTATCTTTTATATAGGTGTGGTTTATAATGAGTGGGGCAATGGAGTAACCAGTTATTTTCGTGATGGCTGAGGAAGATGTTAGCTAAAGTGGCACTTAAGGGGGTCCCATGGCTAATGAATCCGTTTGTTGATAAAGTTGTTTTTTAAAAAAGAAATAAGTGTGTGAAACGGCAAGTGTAAGCAGTTTGGTAAATTCTTGTTTTAAGTTCAGGACTGTGTTCGGATTGTTGGCGAAAAGGCTGTTAATACAGATCTCGATGGCTTCTTTAATTGGAACGTTGGTGTAGAGATATACTATGTCGAAACTCGAAACTATGCATATGGAAGTTGTTGGAATTATTTATGGTCAAAATTTCTCTGGCAAATTCGTAAGAGTTGGTGACGGAATATTTTGGGTAAGGTGGGTTAAAGAGGGTATTAGGAATTTTGCTAGTTTATAATTGTTGGTGGTGTAGGCCGAAAGGATGGGTCTAATGGGTAAATTTGGTTTATGTATTTTGGGGAGACCATAGAGAGTGCCTGGGGATGAGCCGGAGGAACGTATTTGGTTGTAGATGCCCTCTGAAATTTTATTCTGATAATATAGTTTTCTGAGGAAACGGTTAATTTTATCTTCAAGTTTTAAGGAAAGGGTTAAAGGATTATCATTAATCTTTTTAATTTGGTGGAATCATTAAGAACATTGTTAACCTTATTAATGTAATCTAATTTATTAAGGAGGACGGTGCCTTTACCTTTATCGAGACGTGAAATAATAATGGAATCGTCTTTGGATAGTTCTTTAAAGTAGGAGAGGTCTTTTCTATTAATAAAACTATATGATCAGAATAAAATTTCAGAGGGCATCTACAACCAAATACGTTCCTCCGGCTCATCCCCAGGCACTCTCTGTGGTCTCCCCAAAATACATAAACCAAATTTCCCATTAGACCCATCCTTTCGGCCTACACCACCCACAATTATAAACTAGCAAAATTCCTAATTCCCTCTAACCCCCCTTACCCAAAACGAATATTTGAATATTCCGTCACCAACTCTTACGAATTTGCCAAAGAAATTTTGACCATAAATAATTCCAACAACTTCCATATACATAGTTTCGACATAGTATCTCTCTACACCAACGTTCCAATTAAAGAAACCATCGAGATCTGTATTAACAGCCTTTTCGCCAACAATCCGAACACAGTCCTGAACTTAAAACAAGAATTTACCAAACTGCTTACACTTGCCGCTTCACACACTTATTTCTTTTTTAAAAAACAACTTTATCAACAAACGGATTCATTAGCCATGGGACCCCCTTAAGTACCACTTTAGCTAACATCTTCCTCAGCCATCACGAAAATAACTGGTTACTCCATTGCCCCACTCATTATAAACCACACCTATATAAAAGATACGTTGATGACACCTTTCTCCTTTTTCACAATGCCAACCACGCCCCCACTTTTTCTTAATTACCTTAATTCCCAACATAAAAACATTAAGTTCACCAAAGAAGACGAATCCAATAACACCTTACCCTTCCTAGATATTACAGTAACTAAACAAAACAAATTCAACACTTCCATATATCGAAAACCTACGTACACAAGCCTAGGTACTAAATTCCTAAGCCACACCCCTTCGCTACATAAAATAAACTATATTAAAAATTTTAATCCACCGCGCCTATCATCCATGCTCTTCGTACTTATCCTTCAACCATGGAATAGAATTCATTCATAATTTCAGCATTAATAACTCCTTCCCAAAACATCTGTTACAATCCTTAACCAGAAACTTTTTTAATATTTATCAACCTCTCCCTTAAAGTTCCCACTGTTAAAAAAGACGTACAATATTTTTCATTTCCCTATTACGACCACATCAGCCACAAAATACTTTCAGAACTCCCGTCTCCTACTCATCCCACTTTACCCTCAAATTAAATTTCATTTTGTCTTCAACAACAATAGTATCAAATCTTACCTTAACCATAAAGAAAAAACACCCCAGCCACTTGCTCGTCCACTATCTACTCTTTTAACTGTGTTCGCTGCAAAGCGAACTATATTGGCAGTACCATCCGCCAATATCAAACTAGAGTGGACGAGCATCGTGGTATTTCTACCAGAACTTCGCAGCAATTGAACAAACCCTCCAAATCAGCAATAAGGGATCATTGCCACCTTCATAACCACCCGTTACTTCCCTCCAATTTCAAGTGTTAATTCAGCCAACCAACTAATCGACCTCCGCATACTCGAGTCCCGTCATATACTCAGTATTCAGCCAACCCTGAACGACTACAGTTCCGCTTTCAATCTAAACATCGCCAAATAAACTCTCATACTGAAAAGAAATCCACCATCAGTCCGCCTGGCTCCATCTTTCTAATGTGGATTTTTTCAACAAGCAACCATCCCCAATCTTCCGTACAATTAGTCTCTCACTACGTTAACAACCTAGTAGCACACCACTCCCCCGCCTTAATTCCGATTCACCTTTTAACCGTTTTATATTTTACTTAGTGTCCACACTCTTGTTACTCGTTCATTTTAATATATTTTTTTTGTTTAATATACTTATTTATTTCTATTTGATTTTAAAGTTTTTAGCACTGATGATGGAAATTGAACTTTTCTGAAACGTCTGTAAATAAACATGTACCATCTTTTCGTCCTCCTATTCCTCGATAGATATATATATATATATATATATATATTTTTTTTTTTGTATTGGGGCGTTTACCGCCACTTCCTGCTATATGGTAGCGGATATCATGGCGAGGCGGAATACGAGAAAGAGAAACGGAGACGGAGAAAAGGCACTAGAAAAGGGAGAACAGCGGACTACAGGTGAGAAGTCACCTAAAGCTCAGATAGGATGCGAGATTGGGAGAGGAGAGGAAAAGACGGTCAAGCGAGAAGAGAGGGCTCTCAGCGAGCATAAGGCGTAAACGTTCGGGGAGGGGAAATCAGAAAGGAACGGGAAGGCGCGACGACGTACTGACGACAGGGTGGGGCATTCCACAAGGATGTGAGACGGTGAGGGGCGACTAGCAGGAGGCGCAACGAGGAGCCTCCTACCGGAACATAAGATAGCCGTGCGTGAGGCGCGTATGGCCGATGCGAAGCCGCGCAAGGACGACCTCTTTGTGTCTGGAGCGGTGGAAAGAGGACACCCAATATGACAGACGGGGGCGGATGGACCAGAGTTTATTTCCGGTGGCATCGTCCCAGGACTGTTGCCACATGCGGTCGTAAAAGGAACGAAAGACCTGCACATAGTCTGAGAAGGGGAGCGGGCGGGGGAGGGGAGGCAGCGAGGCGGCGGACCGGGCTATGCGGTCCGCCGCCTCATTACCGGAAACACCAACATGGGCGGGAACCCAGCAGAAGGTGACCCGGATCCGGTGAACGGTGTGCAGGACATGGTACTCCTGTTGAATAAGGCGTACGAGGGGGTCCGGGGAATCATAGCGCTCGAGCGCCTGAAGGGCGTTCAGCGAGTCCGAAAAAATGGTACAGGAGGACCGCGAACAACCCGATACCAGACGGAGGGCTTCCAGAAGGGCAAAGAGCTCCGCGGAAAAGATGGAGGCCTGAACCGGCAGGGGGATACCCCGGGAGGTAGGTGACAATGACGGAGAGAAGACGGCGGCCGCGACACCTGCAGGGGAGCGCGAGCCGTCGGTGTAGACGGGAACGTCGTCCGAATGGACGGGAAGATGGGCCAGAAAAGAAGACCGGAGGACGGCAGGAAGACTCCTTACGCAGGCCACGGAGCGCCTGGCAACGGCAGATAGGGGTGGTCCGCCAGGGGGGCGATAGATCGAAGGAGAACGGCAGAATAGAGGGGGGGGGATCCCCAGGGACGAGAAAATCTCGGCCAGAGAGGCAGCGAAATGCCGTGTCAGGCCGGGGTAGCGCCTGGGAGATCGCGGAGAAGAGTAGGGACATCGGAAGGCGGCAGATGCGAAGGTAATACTTCGCCATGAGAAGGCCCCGGCGAAGGGGCAGGGGGGGGGGTCCACATTCCACCTGAAGACTAGCGACAGGGGACGAGCGGAAGGCACCCGACGCCAGGCGAAGGCCACGGTGGAGAAGAGGATCCAGCATACGGAGTGCCGGAGAGGAGGCGGAGCTGTAGACCACACAGTCGTAGTCGACACGGGATTGCACCAGGGAGGTGTACAGGCGCAGCAGAGTACGCCTGTCCGCCCCCCAGGTCGTGTGGGACAGATGACCCAAAAGGGAGAGGGTGCGGCGAGATGTTTGCCGCAACCGCCTAAGGTGTGGAACCCAACCGAAAAATCCGTCGAGGGTCATACCCAGGAATCTAACGGATGGGACGAGGGGAAGAGGAGTGCCGGCAAGGGTAAGGGCGAAGGTATGCGACAGACGGAGGCGCCGAGGACGGAAAAGCATACTGAAAGACTTAGAGGGTGAGAAAGCATAGCCAACCGAGGACGCCCAGCGAACCACCGCGTTGATGGCTAGCTGGAGCCGACGTTCAGCCAAAGACGGGAGGCGACCAGAGCAATAGATAGCCAGGTCATCGGCATAGAGGGATAGTCCAGGCAATCTAGAGCAAAAATAGCTTCAACCTGGGCAAAATTGCTTCAGAAGCTTTCTAAACTGTTTCCAGCTCAGGAACCATTGCAGAATAACATATCCAAAATCCGACAAAATTGGACCCCGGGAACACCCCCAAAAATGAAATTCAAAATGGCGGACTGGCAGTTTCCTACGAAATACAATAAATTTTAATTTCGCTTTGTAGAGAGAGTTATGACGTTTTTCTTGATCAGTAAAATGTTTTAAAACACATTTTCATTTCTAAATTAACCTATATGACACTAAAAAATGTATTAGGCGGCTAGTATTAAACTATGACGTCACGTAATGTAAATAAAATATACTGTATGGAGTGTATGTGAGAATGGACATTGCTACATCTTTATAAACTTATATTATATACAACTCTTTAATTCCTACTACCCACTATCAAATCTGCGTATTTGTGCTTGTCATTTTCTTTAAAAACTGTTATTATGTACTCCTTTTAAATACTGCAACACAGTTTATTAATTTGTGTTTTCTGTTTCAGACTGACTCGGTGTACGGCTGACTCGGTGTGCGTCCGCCTTCAAGAATGCAGACCCCTGAAGAATTGTGCGTGATTTGTAAGGAGAAATTGGACAGCGGACAGGAAGTGGTTCACATCTCGCAAAAAGGAGCAGATGGTATAAATGCCTCCAGCCGCAGCCGTGGAAGCGATGTTGTTGCAACAGCTGGAATAAGTGTTCACGTTGTATGTAGGAAAAGGTTTACGGATAAAAAGACCATTGAAATAAACAAGCGACAGACCGCAGCCGAGGCAATACCAAGGAAAAGTGCTCGTTTTCATGAATACGCATTTTCCAGTGCTACTCACTGTTTGTTTTGTGATACCTTTGTGGACTTTTTTTCCAAACACAAACCAAAATCAGAGCATGTCAAAATAAGAACTACAGAGTTCTCCGAAACCATAACAAGGTGCCGTGAAAGCCGCTGCGATGAATGGTCGTTTAATGTAAAAGGCCGTCTGGAGTATTATCTTCGTGATTTTCCTGCTGCAGATTGTGTCTACCATCACACCTGCAGCGTAAATTTTCGAAGTGGGAAAAACATTCCTCGCGCATACTCCTCCGACGATCATGATTCGAAGAAAGGGAGACCAACTAATGAAGAGCAACACCAAGCATTCCTTCAGACCTGTGCTTACCTGGAAGAGAATGATGATGAACAACTGTTGATTGGAGACCTAATTTCCAAAATGGAGGAATATCTTCAAGGAAGTCAGAGCTCTGTCTACGAACGCAGGCACATGAAGAGAAAGCTTTTAGAACGTTACGGAGACAAGATCATAATATCAGGTGAAAGTGGGAAGGCAGATGTAGTAACACTACGAGAGACAGCTAATGAAATTCTTATAGATTATCACAAAGTCGAAAGAATGTGATATAGATATAGAGCTACAGAAGATTTACCTAGTAGAAGCTGCTGCAAAAATAATCAGAAGTGATATCAAGTCTGTCGACTCGCCTAGAAAAGATGTGTATCCATCTCCAAATGACATCACTGCAGAAAGTGCTCTTGATTACATTCCCAACAGTCTGAAATTGCTATTATCAAAAGCATTTGCGGGACAGGATGCTTCAAGAAAAATAGGTGCAATTGGGCAGAGCATTATGCAAGCAACCCGTCCTAGAGGATTACTATGTCCACTACAGATCGGTTTGTCGGTTCAGCTACACCACAACTTTAGGTCAAGGTACCTTATTGACGTTCTCCATCAGCTGGGTTACTGTTCGTCGTATGCAGAAGTAACAAGATTCGAAAGAAACGCGGCGCTGGCAAGTGGGTCTGGCTCTTTTACTGTTGATGAAAACACTGCGGTCCTTCTAGCAGCAGATAACGTCGATCATGATGTCTGCACTTTGGATGGGAAGAATACCTTTCATGGAATGGGTATGATTGCCGCAATAACTCCGAAGATCAAGATCCACCCTTCTATTCACAGGCGTAATGTTGGTGACAATGACATTAAGAAGATTGCAACCGTTGACATTAGGGAATATAGACACGCGAGAAGCATGTTGAGGGACATCTCATTCCGCGAACTTCCAGTACCCACTGCCACCATAAGTCGACTTAGTCTTCTCTGGCAGATATCTTCAGCAGAAAGATCAGGTCCGAGTTGGTCCGGAACAATGCAGGCAATTCACGGTGGATCAAGTGTCTCACATCCAGGTGTGGCGTCGATCACGTTCCTTCCCATCATAGATATGTCGCCAACTGACATGACCTGCATATTTTCGACATTACTATATTTGAGCAAGATAGCACGCGATCAAAAAGTCCCATGCATTATTACCTTTGATCAGCCTTTGTTCTGGAAAGCTTCCCAAATCATCAATGAACAGAGAGACCTGCAGGACATTGTTTTAATGCTGGGATCATTTCACACTCTGATGAATCTTTTGGGAGCAGTCGGTACTCTTATGAATGGTTCAGGATTGTCTGAAGTACTTCAAGAAATATACGGACCAAATGCCGTGCAACACATGATGTCTGGAAAAGCTGTTTCAAGAGCGATACGTGGTCATATGATAGTAGATGCAGCTCTTAGTACCTTACTAGTCGCAGACGTTTTCCCTCGTAATGAAGATGGAACTCCTCATGACCTCCATAAGGAGGCTTGTGACCTGCTCGACGATGTTATGACCGCCAAACAATCAGTTGAGGATGTGGAATCTTCGAATGCATTGTCTCAGATTGCTACCACTTTGGATGCGAAGAAAACTGACCTACAATCTACTTCGCAAACAAGTCAGCTCTGGTTGGAATATCAGCGAATGATCAACATTGCACGTTCCTTGATAACAGCACAGAACCGGCTCGTGGGATTTGCACTTGCAAGCTATGCTGGAGACCATCCCCATAATTGCAGCAGCCGGACATCACAATTACCTGAAATCGATATACCTGTACCTGCAGAAAATGTTAAGTTTGCCTTCTGAAAATCCAGCCGTTAACAAAATGTTCCAGGAAGGTAAGTTTGTGGTAAGAAGAAGCGACAGATTATGGGCCGGACTCGGCACAGACCTGGTGATAGAACAAGTACTGCGTTCCCTGAAAAGCAGAGGCGGACTGATACGCGGAAGTGGATTTACAGACATCCAAAGGACAACGTGGCTCTTTTCTATGCCTCTGTGTTCCACTTATAATTTAGCAATGCAGGAATACACCAGAGTTTTGTTGGAAAGTAGTGAACAGCACAAGGAAATGAGGGGAAGTAGACAAATCAGGGACAGTAATGACATGAAGAAAGTACTTGAACGTCTGGAATCCTTATCCCCATTCCATTCTACCTCGGGTCTCTGCAACATTGTAACAGGGCTAACTGCTGATCCTGGAGTTAACGTTCATCAATTGCATTCAATCGGTACGAACATTGTCGTAAAAATGATTGGGAAACAAGCCTTTACATATTCTGCCAAAAGATCTGACAAAGTGAAAACACTAGGATCTGCTTCTGCCGTTGTGATCACTGATGCTTCAGATATAGAAGTAGATCCTGCACTACTGTTTCAGAGAATGATGACTGTTCCCACTGGCGGAGACATGAATCTTGAAGATGTCATGTGTTACGAACTGTGTGCATATTCTCCTGCATTGTTCGAATCACGAAGTATCTTGAGGAAACCCGATAAGTCTCAGCTAGCTCATGCAATAATCAAATACACTGACACTTTACGCATGGAAGAAGTTCAAGAAATTCAGTGCACAGACCAGTACGTATTGGATGGTGGATCTCTACTACATCGTGTTTCCTGGCGTCAAGATGAAACATATGACAGCATCGCCAACTCATATGCCGATTTCACTCTGAAAACATATGGAAAAGCAATCATTGTTTTTGATGGCTACAGCAGCTCTCCTACGATCAAGGACATGACCCACAGAAGACGCAGCACCAAGACAAGCAGAAACGTGAATCTCAGTCCAAGCATGAAGTTTGTTGGCCAGAAGGAACACTTCTTGGCTAATGAAAACAACAAGCAAGCATTTATTTCCCTCGTAGGTGAGATGTTGAAGAAGCACAAGTGTACTGTTCACAACGCAGATGGGGATGCTGATGTGGACATCGTTCGTGCAGCAGTTTCCTCATCAGAAAATGCAACTACAACAGTAATAGGGGAAGACACCGACTTGCTGATTCTCCTTCTGTACCATGCCAAGGACAGTGGTTTCAAGTTGTACTATCGCAGCGATATAAGACGGGGACCATCTCCTAATCCTGTGTATGATATTCTCAGCATTCAATCATTGTTAGGCAATGACATCTGCAAGTATCTCCTGTTTGTGCATGCTTTCACGGGCTGTGATAGCACATCCAGAATTTTTTCGATCGGTAAAGCCAAAGCATTCGACACACTGATGAAGGTGGCTGAACTCCGTTCAGTTGCAAATACATTCTGTTCTGATTGTTGCCAACACTCTGACATTGAAGCCGCTGGAAGAAAGGCAATGCTTCTGTTGTATGGCTGCAAAACACTTGAATCCACTAACGCACTACGTCATCGAATGTTAGTTGAAAAGGTAGCTACAGGTAAATCTTTTGTTACACCCGAACGTTTGCCACCTAGCGATGCGTCCACAAAGTACCACAGCTTTCGCACATACTTTCAAATACTAATCTGGAAGTCTACAGAAGAGAAGATCGATGCAGAACAGTGGGGTTGGTATGTAAAGAATAATTCCTACTACCCTACAGCCTGCGACAAGCCACCAGCTCCAAATTATCTACTCAACATGATCCGCTGCTCCTGCAAGACGAAATGTGCTACTTCAAGATGTGGATGCAAGCGTAATGGAATGCCCTGTTCAGCCGCTTGTGGCGAGTGCCAAATCAGTGGTTGCGATAACAACCCAAGTACCGGTAATCTATCCGATGATAGTGATGAAGAGGATTAATTTCTGTATGTTTGTGACCAGGTATCACTTCTTCTGTAATGAACATAACTTGAAACTGGGAAAAAAATAATTGTTGTATTATTGATTATAAAAATCTGTAAAAAGCTATATAACATTATATTTGCGTAATAACTGGTTGTGTTGTATATTGTTGAATTATTTAAAACATTACAACTGAAAGAAAAAGCATCAAATGTATCTCTATAAATAAAAGCGTAAATTATATATATTTTTTTTTTCGTAGGAAACATCCAGTCCGCCATTTTGAATTTCATTTTTGGGGGTGTTCCCGGGGTCCAATTTTGTCGGATTTTGGATATGTTATTCGGCAATGGTTCCTGAGCTGGAAACAGTTTAGAAAGCTACTGAAGCAATTTTGCCCAGGTCTAACTACAAATTGCCTGGACTAGGAGCTACGAACGGATGTAGGCAGGACAGTAGCGACTGTGTTCATCACGAGTGAGAAACACAAGACGCTAAGGACACTACCCTGAGGGACACCCTCCTCCAACGGAAAGCGGTCAGAGAGGGCAGAACCGATGCGGACGCGGAAAGAACGGGCGGACAAGAAGTTATAAATAAAGGAAGGGAGAAAGCCTACGAAACCCAGGGAGCGTAAGCAGTCGAAGACCGCGCTCCGCCGGGTAGTATCGTAGGCCTTCTGGAGGTCGAAAAAGACGGCGAGTACAAATTGACGCCGGGAGAAAGCCTCCTGCACGTCATGGCTAAGGAGGAGGAGGGGGGGGGTCGGTGGTAGACCGGAAGCGCCGGAAACCAGCCTGGGTAGCAGGGTACTGGTCACTCGCCTCCAAGGTAAAGGACAGCCGCGAGGCGACCATCGCCTCCATCACCTTGCAGGCACAGCATGTTAGGGAAATGGGGCGATAGTTCGACGGGAGTGAGGGGTCTTTATCGGGCTTCGGGATGGGGACGACGATGGACTCACGCCATCGGTCCGGAAATGAACCCTCCAACCAAATCCGGTTATAGAGGTCCAGTAGAAAGCTGAGAGCAGAGGGGTGGAGGTGCCGTAACAAGTCATAGGGGATATTATCGGGGCCGGGCGGAGGGCCTCCCGAAGCTCTGTCATGTGGAAGAGGTGATTATAGGAGTCATCCCTATGAGGTGGAAATTCCGGTGGGTCGCGGCGGGAGTGGGGGAATCGGAACTGGAGATGGCTGCGAAGTGCGCCGCGAGTGCGTTCGCAACGGCCTCCGGATCGGACACGAACTCGTCGTCCCCGACCCGAAGCACCGGGGTCGAGGGGGGACACGGGTCCCCTCAAAGCTACGCACCTTGCGCCAAACAGTCGAGGGGGCGGTCGAGGAGGAGATCCCGGACACGTAACTCCGCCAGGAGGTACGCCGGGCTAGTTTCAAGACCCGACGGGCCACTGCCTTCAGGCGCTGAAACGCCATCTTATGCTCCGGCTGGCGGGTCCGGTAGAAGCGACGACCAGCACGGCGCCGCTCCTGAACGGCACGGGAGCACTCTGGGGTCCACCATGGGACGCTGCGCGGCCTGGGGGAGCCTGAGGTACGGGGGATGCAACTGGTGGCAGCCGAGAGGATCTTGCTTTCGAGAAAGGCGAGGGCCTCACTAACGGAGGGAAAGGCAGGAATGGACGGCGAGATCGCCGTGCACCTCGTGTATGAGGCCCATTTCGCTCGGGCGAACAGCCAGCGCGGGCGGACAGAGGTGGGGGGGAGGAGACGGGTTGGGGTAAGACACACAGGGAAATGGTCACTGCCGGAAGAATCCGGCAGGACCTCCCAGGTGAACTCCGTCACGATATCGAGGGAAACCAGGGAAAGATCAATACAGGTGAAACTGTCATGGGCCGAGTGGAGGCAGGTTGGGGAGCCATCGTTCAGAAAGGTGAACTCTAGCTCGTCCATAAGGGAGAGAAGGGTCCCGGAGAGAAAGGTGGAGCAAACGTCCGCCCAGGCCGGGTCCCGACTGTTGAAGTCCCCGAGAAGCAGGAAAGGGCGGGGAAGCTGCAGAATTAGGTCACGGAGAGAATCGGGTGGAGGGCGTACGTTAGGGGAGAGGTAAAGAGAGCAGACCGTGAGCTGACGCCACAAAGAAAGGCGCACGGCCACAGCTTGCAAGACAGTACGGAGCGGGAGGGGGCGGAAAGGGACGGAGCGGTGCACGAAGACCCGCGGAGCCCCCCCTACCCGCCCCATCGAGAGGCGGGGAAGGGAGCCCGCAGTAGCCGGACACTCGAGGGAGGGAACGGGAGCCCAGTATCGTCTCCTGAAGGCAGAAACACGCCGGACACCTGGAGGCCAGGAGAGAAGAGAGACTCTCGAGGCCTACCAGGAGCCCGCGGATGTTCCACTGCAGGAGCGAAGTATATGGAGGGGTAGGAAAGTCTGCGAAACGGATGGTTATGGGGTGGGTGGGCCGATCGGGCGGCCCGAGATTAACAAGGGGATTGGAAAGCCCCGGGGCCCAACGGGGGACGCCGAACGTGGGCGAAGGCGAGGGTCACCCGACGGGGGGGCGATGTGGAAACTGACGCCGGCAAATCCTCCTGAAGAGGAGTCACCCGGACGCCCGGGGAAGAGCGATGCAGAGAAGGGGATGTGAGGGGTATCCAGAAGGCCCCTCCATATTATATATATTAATATATATATATACAGGGTGTCCGAGAATTATCTGTACAATTTTTGGCTGTTATTAAAAGTCAACCATGAAGTGTAGAAATTCCAGTTGTCCCATTTTACAGAGAATATCTAAGTTTTTTCTGATACCAAGTTTTGAAGTTTTTTAGAAATTCCAGTGTGTCCGAAAATTATCTGTACAATTTCATCTTTAATAAAATTCTTGAAGATTATTTAGAATCTGTATTTTCAAAAGTTTTTTATTAAAGTAATGTTGTTACAAACATTCGATATGTGCACCCATCAGTGCGAAACTTCGTCCAATCAATCCAAATCGTATGCAGCAATCCACATCAAAATGTTCGCTCAATAGCAGCTGTGATTCTTGCTTTTAAATCATCAATGTCTGTCACCCGCGTACAAAAAAGAAAAACTTTCAAAACTTGTCATCAGCAAAAACTTAATGAGTTTCTCTGTAAATGGGAACACGGGAATTTCTACACTTCATGGTTGACTTTTAATAACATCCAAAAAATTGTACAGATAATTCTCGGACACCCTGTGTGTGTGTGTATGTGTACATATATATAAGATATAATATATATAAACCTTTGGTTAGCTTCCGCCCGAATTGTTCATTCTAACGAAAGTCAAGCTTTTCACTCTACCTTAGACTACAGTTTAACGTGGAATCCGAACCACGCCCCATCAGCAGCCCAGCGTCTTAACACTAGGCCACCAGGGTACCCATTTATCTACCAACCACT